>JAJPUD010015018.1:0-38980 GCA_023553655.1 Myrmecobius fasciatus
TGTGCAAAAATGTTTGTGGCAGCTCTTTTTGTAGTGGCAAGAAACTGGAAATTGAAAGGATGCCCATCAATTGGAGAATGTCTGAATAAATTATGGTATATGAATGTTATGGAATATTATTGTTCTGTAAGAAATGACCAACAGGAGGATTTCAGAGAGGCCTGGAGAGACTTGCATGAACTGATGCTGAGTGAAATCAGCAGAACCAGGAGAACATTATACACAACAAGAAGACTATACGATGATCAATTTTGATGGACATGGTTCTCTTTAACAATGATGTGATTCAAACCAGTTCCTATTGTTCAGCGATGAAGATAGTCATATACATCCAGAGAGAGGCCTATGGGAACTTAGTGTGAAGCACAACACAGCATTTTAACGCTTTCTGTGAATATTTCCATGCATTTTGTTTTCCTTCTTAGGTTGTTTTTTCTTCTCTTTCTAGATCTGATGTTTCTTATGCAGTAAGATAACTGTATAGATATGTATACATATATTGGATTTGTCATATAATTTATCCTATTTAGCATGTATTAGATTACCTGTCATCTAGGGGTGAGGGATGAGGGGAAGGAGGGGACAAGCTTGGGGAAAAAAGTTTTTGCAAAGGTCAATGTAGAAAAATCACTCATATGTTTTGTAAATAAAAAGCTTTATTTAAAAAAAAAGAAACATCATATCATGGCCTTATTACAGTACTGGTTATACCACTGGCATTTGAAAAAAATTACCATGAAAATATTTATAGCTTATTCAACAATATTGTTTGCTTAAGATGAAGAGGAAAAGAAATTTTGTGATTAATTTAATAAGTTAATTCAAGATAATTTTTGATACTTGGCACTTTTAGCAAAGAAAAAAAAGGGGAAAATGAGTGGATGGTTGAATAAGTTATGGTATATGGATGTAATGGAATATTATTATTCTACAAGAAACAATGAGCAGAATGATTTCAAGCCTGGAGAGACTTATATGAACTGATGCTGAGTAGAACCAAGAGAACATTGTACATAGCAACAACAAGATTATATGATGATCAAACCTAATGGATGTGACTCTTTTCAATAATGAGGTGATTCAGGCCAATTACAAAAGACTTGTGATGGAGAGAGCCACCTGTAACTAGAGAGAGAACTGTGGGAACTGACTGTGGATCACAGCATAGTATTTTCACTTTTTTAGTTGTTTGCTTGATTTTTTTCTCATTTTTTTACTTTTTGATCTGATTTTTCTTGTACAGCATGATAAATGTGAAAATATGTATAAACGAATTGCACATATTTAACTTATATTTAGTTACTTGCTGTCTATGGGAGGGGATGGGAGAAAAAATTAGAACATATGCAAGGATGAATGTTGTATCAATTTTAAAAATAAAAATTTATTACTAAAAAAAGAAAAAGATGAAATAAAAGAGGATGACAAAAAAACTGAAAGAGGTCAGAAAGAATTGTCCATGATTTAAAAATCACATGATGAATACCAAATAACATCACAAAAATTAATAGATTAGATTTTAACTGACAGAAAAAAACCCTTGTTCTTAGTGTAGGAGCTATACTTGAATCCACTATATGCATTGATTCAGACTACTTACTCATCAGAAAAAAAATCAGAATTAGAAAAGAAAAAAGAAGAATATTGTGAGAAAAGATGTGGTTTACTATTGAAACAATTCAATCTGGAACTATTTAAGTAATTAGAAATGAAAAATGGGAAATAAACAATAGAAAAGATGTTGACATTGGTCATAATTTTACATAGAAATTTAATTGAGGTAAATTTATTGCCAACCAAAATCAGACCAGAAGACAAAAATACTCCCAAAAGGGCTTTGGTCAACAAACATCAGATATACTTTCCAAGCAGAAATGGAGGCCAAAGGCAACACTGGTTTAGAATATAATTTCATTTGTAAAAGTTTACTAAAACAATGAATCATCATGAAGTGTATCATTTCATAAAGCTAAAAGAAGTAATAGAGGAAAAAATCAATGCAAAGAAAGCTTGACAAGATATCCAACTAAATAAAGTTATCCCAACAACATTTAAGTATCAAAATAGGAAAAAAAACAAATCAACATGAAATAGAAACGATATATAATAGAATTTTTTTTCATCATTCAAGACAATGGAAACACCATACTTATACCCTGATGTCACGTCTCAGATTTGTTAAGAGAAGATGGAGAAATATTTCTAAAGAGAATGATGACAAAATATCATATTAGATCTAGTGTATATATTAAGGTGATCTGCCTGCAGCAATTAATGATTGTGACATTACAAATGGATCAATATGTTATGGGTAGAGATGAAAAGCATGGAAAATATTGTTAATACATTAATAATAATAAAGATCTCATAAATTTAAAAAGTGGCTACACATTGACAACTACTGAGCTATGTATCTATTCTCAAATAAAAATCTTTATGAAATTCATCTATGCAGAAATGGAGGATGTTCTTAACAAGCAGGGAACAACTTGGCATCCTCCAATAATAAGAAACAATGTATCATATCTTTATAATTTTTTAATTGACTAAAAAACAGAAAATACAAGATCACATTATGCTTATTGTTTGTTGATTATGAAAAAAAACATTTGCTCTGGAAGAATAAAATACCACCTTCAAGGATCTTTTTCAACCAAATATTTGCATCCTGTAAATCAAAATTACTCAAAAGTCCATGAGGTACTTAAGGGAATAATCTTGCTGCATGATTTTCTAATTATAATTATCAATCATGGCATAAATAAAAGAAACGTTCACCACTGATAAAGGAGATCTAGTGAAGATTACATGAGGAAGAGGAATTCTTTGTAGATAGTGATGTTCCTATTTGCAAATGACGGATGCCCATGCTCGTAGCTGACATAGTCACTGTTGTGACTGAAAGAGATCTGTAAGTACTCAAAAGTTGTTTGATTGAAATGTTGCCATGATACTAAGTGGATGAAGAATATCTATTCCTCAGAATGGGGCATTCATTCAGACAAACAATTTATAGAGATAGCCCATCAATAAATCTGTGGAAGACAGTATAGATGGAAACTGAGTTGACCCCAGAACTGAACAAGAGGAGTAGAGTAGGATGGATGGTCTTTAAGAACTTTTATAAAGTTTCTCTAATAAATTCAGGCTTGCCATGAAAAGAAAAAGCTGTTTTTTTAATGTCAACATTCTACTGGTATTGTTATCCAACAGTGAACCATGAATTATAATAGTTTCTGAAGAAAAAAAATGTCATAGAGGTCAATGGAAAGGTACATTGTAGCTTGTGCATGGACTACTTCATATGGCCAATTAAGAACTTCAAAGGATGGTGGTAAAATATCATCAAGAAAATATATTCTAGGAGGAAAATATGGACTTTATATGACAAAGAAAACAACAAGGATGAGGGATGAAAGATAAGCATCCAGAGTACTTTAATTGATGCTTTGATGATGTGATAAATAAGTACAGAAGACATCCAAGAAGTTGGGTATATTGAGTGCCAATGTAAGGCCTTGGACAAGAATCATAGGAGAGGCATAGATAAGTTGTGATGTGATTAATTGTCAGGTGCTTCCAAATTGATGAGATTACCAGCCCCTTAGAGTGTTTGTAGTAGAATAAGTTTTCATTTGTTAGTTTATAAAGGATAGCTGGTATACAATACTAGACATTGCTTTATCTTTCTAGATATTTAGTAGGTGCCAAATTTTTGCAAACTGCAAAAATATTTTACACAATTTCCACCATTTCATTTCAGAATCATTATTGACCAATAAGTCTAGGTTTTTTAAGATGCCTTTTCTTTAATTTCTGGCCACAATGGTCTGGTATTGTATATTTCTCATTTCTATAAACAAATCTTTATGATTCAGATATTTATTTATTGTTCTTTGCCTTTCTTGGTTGAATTTATATGATTATTATCCATGGAGTTCCTTTTGGTTCTGGCTGGATCTTTGCTTTTTTCAAAGGCTCCATTAGAAAAAGAAAAATCAGTATGATTTACATTCAGTAAGTCTCAAGCAGAGCAAATTTGATCAATTTATACTATTATTTTGTGAATTTGCACCTGCTCCAGAATTTATATAAATAATATATATGTTACATATATGCTATAATAGATATTGTATATATAATAAACATATCATTATATATTATGTATACATTACATAATTAACATCAGTATTTACTCCTTCTATTTAGTAGTAGTAGTAGTAGTAATAGTTTTTATGTATATAGAGTTTTAGGCAGCTAAGTGGTGTCATTGCCAGCATACTGGATATAAGATTAGGAAGACTCATATGCAAATGTGATTTAAGACATTTATTTTCAGTGTGACTCTGGCCAAATCATTTAACTTTTATTTGCCTCACAATAGTATCTACTGCCCAGGAATGTAGTAAGGATCAAATGAGGTATCTGTAAAGCTTTTAGCATAGCATGTAAAATACTATTATTTTTGTTGTTATTATTTACAGAGTGTTTTCACATTGTCTCATTTGATTTGCTCAGCAACTTTGGGAGGAAAGAAGTGAAATTATCAACCATCATCCCCTTTTTACCAATGAAGATTCAAGTATAACTGATTAGCCCAAAGTTGTAGAGCTAGTTAATGATTGTTTCCTGGTTCAGTCTTTATTGATAGAAATTTGTGTCACTTATACTTCACTTATACTATGAAGGTATCCCAAAGCTCTGTCCTAGGACTCCTCTTTTTCTGTTTCCTCTCATTCATTAATCAGATTAGTTTCCATGGGTCAAATTAGCATTTTTGAATGTCTTCCAGATTTTATATCCAACCAAAATCTCTCTCTTGCATTCTAATCCCAAATCACTGCCTATTGAAAATTTATAGCTGAAAATCCTATAGAATTTTCAAATTGAACATGTCCAAAATAGAACTCATTACCTTTACCCCAAAACTCACTCCTTTACTGAACTTGACTATTAATTATACAAGCTTTTTAATCACCTGCCCTCTTCTTATCTTTCCATTTTTCTTAGATATTACTTTCCTCCACATACTCTTTGGTCCATTATATAATGTTCTATGTCTCATCTCTATGCCTCTGTACTGGCTGCCCCCCTCTCCCCATTTCCAAAATGCTTTCTTTTCTCACCTCAACCTCTTAGAATCCCAGCTTCCCCCAAGGCTCAATTCAAGTACAACTTTCAGCAGAAATTTTTGTTGGTCCACTTCCCACCTCAACTTCACATTTTGCTCCAACTTGTTAGTGTTTCCTCTCTAAAAGAAATTTGTATCTACTTTATATGTATCTTATGCAAACCTCTATAGGTCCATAATGTTTCTCCCATTTTAATGTAAGTTTCTCATATTTTGTATATCCTCAGTGCTTCATTTAAGTACCAGGTACATAATGAGCAAGAACTTAATAAATGTTGATTGATAGAATAAAAGTTTTGTAATTCCTTGGGCTAAGATCTTTCTACTGTACTATATTGCATGTTATTTTATTAAAATCCGATAATTTTACTAGTGTTTAATTCCTCTCAACTATGTGGGCATGCGAAATAGTTACAAAAATAAGGAAATATGGGAAATACCTTTAACTATTGAAAGTACAAATACAATCTTGATCTTGTTCACATTTCAATAAATATTTGTTTGAATGAAGGGATACTCAATTTTTTAAAACAAAGTATTGAAAATTTTACAAAACAGTTTCCTCAAAAGAACATTGTGAGGTAGACAGTAAAAGCATATAGCTAAACCTTAATCTAAAAAGGTTGTTTCCAAACAACCAATAGAAAAAATGATATGGTTCAATGGAAAGAAAACTTGACCTGAAATGGGTTCAGGCATGGGATCAAATGTTGACTCTGTTTCTTATTATTTGTTTGAGCCAAACATGTTCTCCAGTCCCCCATTTACTTATCTGTAAAATATGGGAATTGGAACTCGAAAGTACCTACTCTAAATCTATGATTCTCTTCTTTTTAAAACCAGAGACTATTCTTAAAGAAAAACTATCAATAGTGACCCAGAAAATGGAGATTAAGGTAGGAGGATCAACCTCTTTCCATTTCACTAATGAAATTATTCCTTTTTAACTAAGCAAAAGCAAGACGTTAGAATATTAACCTACTGCAATACCTTACTCTACCCTCACCCTTATGTCTCTGATGTCTGTGTATATTAAACACCTGGCAGAATATAAGGAATTTGTCAATACTGAAGGAGTTGGCATCTTCTGAAAGAACAGCATGTTACTTTAGAATACTTGCAACCCTCCATTCTAATCCAGAGGCTTTAAAACTTAAATCTTCGCAGGACCTTACTCTGTTGGATTGATTTTAAATCATCAATTCAACAAAGGATATTGTATGAAGATTACATCATGCTAAGTATAGTGAAGGGGTGGGTAAGAAGTGTAATAGATAGAACACTAGTCCTGGAGTCTGGAGGACCCAAGTTCAAATTTGGCCTCAGACACTTACTTCTAGCTGTGTGACCTTAGGCAAATCACTTAATCCCAATTACCTCCCCTTATTCCTTGCAAAATAACAGGGGGTAGGAGAGAAGAAGGGAGAGAGGGTGAGAGAGGACGATAAACCATGGGCAGTGAAAGATCTTCCCTAAGTAATGGAGGTCACTCATATCCAAGTTTCAGCTATTTACTAACCTTCTCCTCCCTTATCCCATTTCTATGAAGTATTCTTCATAAATAAGGATTCAATAAACTTGGGTTGCCGGGTTAGTCAAAGGAGTGAAAAATATAATATGAATTCACATCTGAATGAACCCATGGAGAGAACAAAGGTCTATGTCCTGACTAGAACTTTCTTACTTTGAGAAACAAGACCTCACTTTTTCATAAAAAAAATTAAAGTAGCTGTCTGCAAAGGCAGAACACTACTCAGGTTCAGAGGGATTTTCAGTTTTTCTAGAGATTTAAAGTATATTGAATACTCATCCTATTCATTATTTTAAAAAATTAACCAAGAAAACATTACTTCATTCCTGTTATAATATCTATCTATCTATATACATATATATATATGATATAGTGACTAAACTAGGGAAGGATAAAGCAAAGGATAACTGAAGACCAAAATAACTAATGAATATCAATTAAAAATTGTAAACAAAATAGCAGCAAAAAAAACCAAATAGAAATGGACTTGTGATCTCATCAGTTTGGATATTCTCTTTGATGATACAGATCTTAACCTATTTATGCCTGCTCACAATGTAATTCTTATCATTATTCTATTACAATTGGCTACAGAAGGATTACCCAGTGTGTTGGGGTCCTCCTGTGCTTTCTCTTCACATTGTGAAGGCATAGTGGAACATAGAACTGTCCTCTGGTTCTTCCTTGCTCCTCATGAAATGAACTATCCATCTTCTTTTTCAGTTCTATGTTTCTTTGATGAGAGTTCAGTTCTGTAACTCCTGGTTTCTTTTATCTTGTTCCTTATATGTTGTAACCTGTTCCCATCCATCATATACCACCATCATCTACTGAATGATAGTCATTTTTAGTTTCTCAAAGAATATAATCTTCCATGATTTAAGCCATACAATTATACCACTAGAATAATGATATCAAAAAGGAGAGGCTTGAGATCATTAAAGGAGCTTTGTAGAGAAACAAAATCAAATAAATAATATTGGCATCAACAAAACCCTTAGAGGCTCAATTAAGACCCCCAAGCACCTGGCAGTGGATCTTAAGCTCCATGCACTAGACAAGTACATGCCCAATTGACTAACCCTGCCTGGGTATGGTTTCCTTTGGACTGTGTCCACCAGCTGTTTGGAACTCCCTGCAAACCTAACCCAGAGGCTTTGTGGCTGACCCTGGATGCTTTCATTCCTCTGCATGCATATTTTCACATGATTACAAAAAGGTTTCATTTGCAATTTACAGGATGAACAGCAATGAGTCCCTTTCACAGAGGTCAATGCCTTCACTGTTTCTTCTCCTGATGGAATTATCATTTAAACAGTTGGAGCACCATCCCAGGAGGTTTGGGGGATAGGGCTCTTTTACTGCAGAATAAATCCATCAGGAATATTTCATGTGTCTGATAACATTAATAGATATCAGAGCATTTTAAATATTTAATGAACTTGTTCTGAGACTGTTTACTAGAAGGGGAAAAGCCATCAGAAGGGATGATCTTATCCTTTTGATCTCCAATGACAGCAACAAAACTTAAATCTCAGCCAATGGTTTTCTTTCTTGCTACAAACTCCATCAGAGGAACCAGGTTCGTACATGACATGTTTCATTTCCAGAATGTGCACAAGAGTGTTTTCAGTTTTGTAGTTCAAAAGTTAATCATTTCCATGCTGCTTGCTACTTAATAGAGATGCCAGAAATCATAGAATAGCTTTCAGCTCAGTGATGGGGAAAACAGGAGAGGAAAGAGAACCGGAGACATAGAGTTAACAGTGTTGAGTGTGCATGGAGCCAAAATGGTCCTGGGTGTGCTAATGAGTGTTGTGTCCATTAGAGAGAGGTATTAAACAGAATGCAAGTGTTGGCTCCTGGCTAATGTTACTAATGGTCTTCAAAAGAAGTGCTAGCATAGTGTTCCTTCTTTCTAGGTTGAATGATGGTCATTAAAAAAAGTCAGTCAATTTTGGCACGAGTGTTCTCAATCTGAAAGCAATTTTGTTTTGTTTTACAAAATTTCAGAAAATTTGGTTTGGCTGGGCAAAGGAAAAAATGACTTTAATCTGTGGTTTCAGATGCCTGTTTTGTCAAGCAAAAATGAAACAATAGCTAACTCTAAAATGATGGGAAATTATAAGCACTAGGTCATTCCTGCTTGTGGGCAAGGAAATGCATTTTGTTGGAAAAATATCTACAGTGTATTTGCCATAACATTTTCTAGATCACTTCTAATACTGTCCTGACAAAATTGTTTTTTTGCTGCTTTGGGCCAAGCCTCAGACTAGTACACAAAATTTTGGGTTGTTCTACTACTGGAAATGCAAGTACCCCACAGTGAATTAAAGATAGTTTAGTAGATTTGGTTGGAAATTCATGGCCATTTGGTAATTTAACTTCAGAGCAAAGAGATGATATATAAAATAGATAAAATGTTCCTTTGGGATCAAAATAATAACTTGGCTTAATTAAAAATGGATACATCTTTGAACATCACAAATTAATGCTATTAGCATTATTTATGCCATGTTTTCTTCCAATACTGTTTTGCTATAGATTTATAATTCCTTACAAGAGGAGAAGAAAGCAGATGGTAAATTTCCGGAGTACATGGTGTTGCTCTACTTTTGAAAGGTTGCCATTCTTAGAAATGAAAGAATTATACTAGGTGTCACCCTTAATTTTTTTTTCAGTATATAAATAACACAATTAATCATATGGAAATTTACCCCAAAAGGCCTTTAATCAGCAGTAGATTAACAGAAACAAAGAAATGTTAGGTGTAAGGATGTGATGGCACTTTTAGTGAGGCTCATAATTAATGTGTCAGTAGGACATACATAATCTTTTCTATGTTTTTTTTCTTTTAAATTTCAGCATTAGCATCTTAATATTGGCTATTCCACCCAAGGATACTACAGCTGGTCCAGCTGTTTAACCTTAAGTAAGCAACTGAGTCACTACCTGGCACAGGACAGAGGCAGATAAAAATATATGTTTTACTAGGGAACAGTTTAACTCTGACTTGCCTTTTCTATATAGTCACTGTTGGAAACACTAAATAATATACTTGGAAAAGAAACTTTGAGGAGAAAGCTTCTCTACAAGGCTTGTGGGGAAACCCCAGAAGCCAGTGATGTCAAAAAGGCTTTTTTCCCTCCAAACTTTTGTTGTTGTTGATTATCATTTAAAATCTTTTAAATGAACAAACTTTAGAAAATAGAAAATACTGACAGCAAAGGAGCAGAGACCTCCCTTTGGAAATCCCGTCTGGTTTGGAGCACATTCTAAAGCAATAAAAACTGAAACTAATTTCCAGATGGAATAAATTGGTTCCAGGGTTTGTGAAATTTTGGCCAGCATGTTGCACAGCTGAAGTCAATCGGTACTCAGAAACTTTACTAAGGAGAGAAGTGTGTGTGTGTGTGTGTGTGTGTGTGTGTGTGTGTATGTGTATGTGTGTGGTTGGGGGTAGGGATGAGGGTGGAGGTGGATGAAGATGGGTGTATGGTCAAGGAAACCTTCCATTGGGATATATTACCCGAGAGAGCACATGGGGTGGTGTGTTCAGTGCTGTTCTGTTTAACTTTGGCTATCCATTTTCTCTCAGTTTCAAAGGGCATCGGGATATGCCCTTTGAACTCTGTGCTGACTTCTCTTCTCTCTACAATGGATTGCAGTATGTCAAAGCATATTTGTGGAGTTTTTGAAAGCCTGGTGCTTTAGGGATGTGCACCCTCCATGAATCTTGTCAGATTTTAAGTCCACTGGGTGAAATGATGATCAATGTGTGTGGGGGTAGGGTGGGGTGGGATGGTATGTATGTGATGGGAGGGAGTAGGAGTAGGAAAAAATGTTTCTTGTTTGGAAAGGAATTGACTTCATGCTGTTCTGACACCTTAGGATGACTTTTCTAAATATCCACAAAATTTGAAAGCATAGATAAATTCTTCTGCTTTCATTGTTGTCCTTGTTGTTTAATCATCTTAATCAAGAAATTAAGGCTACTGTTAAGGCCTGTATCCCACCCTCCTAGCGAAGTCTCAGAATATTTAAGTGGTGGGTTGGGGAGGTGGTGGTGATGCAGTTTGAAACTTTCATCCTGTTACTGTCAGGCTAACAGCAGTCGGTTTGATCCTAGAGCAGAACTCCCTTATCATTCATCAGAATAACTGACATACCCATGTCCCAATATTAAAATAATTCTTGTATGGTATGTAGAGACAATCCTCTCAGCTAGTGCCCTAGAATGATGACCCTTGTTTGCCCTATGATTCGGTGATTGTTTTTGACATTCTCTATGTGCCGTTGTGATAATTAGCAATTTTAATTCTCCACTTCCTTCCTCTGCCAAACTTCTTGAATGAATTGTTTACTTCTGCAGCCTCTGTCTCAATACCAGTTCATTCCATGACCCCCTTCAGTCTGGTTTACATCCCCCACTCCATTGAACTGTTCTTTCAAAGGTCACTAATGACCTAATTGCCAAATCCAGGGGCCTTTTCTCAGTCCCCATTCTCCTTTACCCTCTCTGCTACATTTCATGCTGTTGAAAAATCATGTATTCTTTCTATCCTGGGCTTCATGAGACTACATTGTCCTAATTCTTTTCCTGTGGTTCTGCCTGCTGTTTCTTTGCCTCCCACACTGGCCTCTTGCTTGTCTTGCCTCAGATATGTAAGTTTACCCGGTTTCTCTACTTAGTCCTTTGACTTCCTTCTCTATATCATCCTTTGGAATGCTTCTTCATGTTCAGGCATCAAATATTTCTGCTAAGTGTATAAAATGTCCTGAGGAATAGAGACTAGAAAGATGGTCTCTGAATAAGGAATATCTAAATCCAGGTCTTCCCTCTAAATACTGACTATGTTTAACCATAATTAAGTTATTTTACCTTTGTGGTTTAGGAATTTCCCCATGTTACAGACCAGGTGATAATCTGTCTCATTGATGGTGATGGTATTTTTCTCATCTGAAGTTCCTTGTACCAATGACATAATAGAAATGGTCCCTCAAAATGAACTAGTGATATCCTTGGTGCAGGATCTTCCCCAATAGATCTTTGACTTGGCAAATCTTGGCAGATTAATTGATTAATTCTAAATTATTATTTTAAAAACTTACCCTGGAGTCTGACCAGTTGGAACTTCCTAACTTGGATCTCTGGCTTGTTTTCAGATATTTTCATCATATTAGACATACACATCTATATTTCTTGTTCTGACCACTTTGCTGAACTCCCTGGAGTTGACTTCCTCACCAGCTTTCTTTTCCAGTTGATTGTCACTTGAAACAGCATTACCTCAAACTGAACTCAACACCTTTCTCTTCCTCCTAATTTGACCATTCCTGACATTGGCACCATCATTATTTTAGTCCCTGCTTTGAAACCCCTGAGTCATCAATGACTTTTTTCATCTCATTTGCCTCTATATGTCATTAAAAATAAAAAAAGAAACCTCTCAGTCTCTGATTTTCAAATAGAAATTTATCTTTGTGTAAAGTCTCCCTAGAGGGCCTGTCATGGATAACTAATAGGGAAAGAAACAAAAACTACTTCAGTGCCCAGTGTCTAGCTAATATTATGATTATAGATAGCTACTGGACTCGTGATTTCCTTGGCATAAGAAAATCCCTGGTGAGGTCTTTCTCTAGCTACCAGTGGAAATTGGCACCTTCTCTGAAATTTATAATCTTACAATTTCCTATAGCACTAAATCATCTAGGGTCTTATCTGGGGAAGAGTCAAGTAAGGCCATCCTGGCTGTGAGATGGGCCCTTTATCCACTATGCTACACTACTTCTGTTACTATTATAATCACTTGTCTCATGATGGAAAAGAATCTTATTCAGTGTTTTCTGAAGATGTGTAAAATAGAGACAATTGCCCCAATGACTTAAAAGATGTTTGGTAAGGGACAGCTAGTTGGTGTAGTGGATAGAGCACCAGCCCTGAAATCAGGAGGACCTGAGTTCAAATCTGACCTCAGATATTTCACATTTCCTGGCTGTGTGACCCTGGACAAGTCATTTAACCCCAATTTCCTCAGCCAAAAATATTTGGTTAGCACCATACTATAGTGAAAATAAAAAGCAAAGGAAACCTTTAAAACTACTTACTGCCAGAGGATTTAACTCTCAATGCCTCAGTTTACCTTCCTTCAGAATGGAGGCAGTCATGCTCATCCATATGACAAATCTATCGGGAGAAGAAATCATGTCTATTGGAAATGTGGAAATCTTCTCATGCCTATTCAAAAATTATTATACTTATCCCTAAAAAGCAAAACTAAGCACCATGGATAGAAGTTTCAGAGGGGCAGATTTAGGCTTCATGGGAAACAAAAAAGTTCCTATCCCTTTGGATACTTTTGGAGACAATGGATTCTCCCTCAGTGTCTTCAAACAAAGAATATATAACCATTCATCTAGTCTGTTGTGGTGATTCTTTTTCAGGAACAGTGGAACGAGAGAATCACTGAAGTGCCTTCTCTCTTGACATTCTTTAGTTATATAAGTCAGAGATTAATGATTCTATTCCCATTTCTACACCAATATTATTTGAACAAATTTATTTCATCTTGCTTGTTTTTTAAATGAAAATGTACTGACATAAATCATCAGAGAACGGTTCAAAGGCTGGGCTAAACCAATAAGCCAATAACAAACACATACTTGAACTAGTTAGCAGTCAACGAGCATTTATTAAGGACCTACTATGTGCCAGACACTGTGCTGAAAACTGAGAATATAAAGAAAGACAAAAAATTGTCTCTGATCTCAAGTAACCCATAGTCTAATGGGGGAAGAGGGAGATTATTTCCATTACAAATGTCAGAAGGGATGATAGTTACCTTTGCTAAGAGTTAGAGAATTATCTAATATTAATGGCTGGTATAAATTATGAGGGTCTGGATCCCTAAGTGAATCTTCTTTCATTTCACTGATAAAGAATCAGAACCTTGATCTGAAAGAACTCTTACACTGATGAAGTAGTGGAATATAGCCTGTATCAGTAATTCTGTTAAAAAGGAAACTTAAGCCAACTAATCACCTAAAGCAAAGAAAGGAATCGGTTCTGATGTTTGGTGACACAGAGAACAAATGTTCAAAGAAGACTGGTGGCTAGGTTCCAAGCTCTGAGAACAAAAGTGAATTTTCAATGGAACTGTTCTGTAGAAAAGACTTGTAGTATTACAATTGGAATAAAAAAGACAACTTTCTGGGAAAGAAGGTGGGACATTTCTTTATTATATCCTGTAATTGGACATAAAGAACTAAGATAAGAATTGAAATTCCTAGGGTCTTTCTTTATTGTGTACTTCCAGGTCCTGCTACATACTAGATGAATGATCCTGGATAAATCATTTCATTTCCCTGTGATTCAATGTCTTCTTTTGTGAAATAATAAGTTTATGTAACAAGAATAGGCTTAATTGCATGAGGAATATAGAATCAAAAGAACCTGGTCTTCAATTTTAGCTTTTATCCTTACTGCCTCCATGACTTTGGGTAAATCTCTTAATATTCTCTGTCTCAATGTTTGCAATTATGCTTCATTTGATATAGTCTTTCTCTATCTGATATCAGATTAGGTGATGTTCAAGGACCCCTTCAGTTCTAAATCTCTGATACTATACTATTAATATGTATATTCATAGATTTATGTAAGTTAAAGAGAGGCAATTGACTTCCATGGTAAAAATGTCTAGGGGCTGGTCGACCTTTGAGTAAAAGTTCTCTGTTAACTAAGTGGATGATATTACAGATGGATTTTCTCTTAATACTAAAGTTACACATGCCCATTCCTGCTCTGGGTATCACAATCTAATAAATCACTGATTTTTGTCTCAGCATGTCTTGAGTTACGTCCCCCATTTCAATCTGTGCCATATGTGGGGTTCATGTGCAAAGGATCCTCAGAACTCCTCCATGTGCTTCCAAATGTTGTGGAAAATAAATATGCCTTGTCTCAACATCATTTGGCTTTCATTGGGAAAAAAAAGAAACATGGCTTCCTGGGTCAATTTCTCATTTTTCCTTGGGTCCTCCATTGTAGTCCAGTGCTATTGACTTCAAAGGGAGCTTAAAAGTGCCTGGAAAAAGATAAGAAATATGATGAAGGTATTTAGGAGAAACCTTGTGAAGTTCAGATTTCTTTTGTGTGATTTAAAAATACAGCCTCTATTCCATACCAATGTCTTCCTTATACAGCAGAGGAAACGAGAGTTTTTAGAACATCTCATCAAATCACACTAACGTCATCAATGGCAAACTAGAAAGACCATTCCAGACTTAATAAAAGACATACTCAGCTATCTCAGGGGATAGTGAGCTCTCCAATGCTGGATTCCTTCAAACAATGGATGGGTGATTATTGCTCAAGGATGTTGTAGACAAAATTCAAGACTTGGTAGATGCACAGCTATCTGACCTCTGAGATCACATCCAACTGCAAGAGTCTCTGGCTGATTGGTATGATTCTTAGTATTACAAACTATTTTAGAGGAGATTATCTATGATTACTGAAGAAAGACATTAAAATGTTGCTTGCCTGGATTTTGGTACCAAATTCACTCTGATATATTATTCATTCTCTCTTGGGAATTGCCACTCCCTATTCCTTGTTACCCACAGCTCCCCATCCCCCCTCTAAATCCTACTGACTTTAATAATGAGTTAATGATAATAGCAGAGAAAAAGAATCTTAGACCTTATTTTCTCTTGGCCCCTTGTATAAAGGGCTTCAAAAATGCATTCCATTTGTATAAATGTGCACACACATATTCTATATCTGTGCCAAAGCATTTTCTCCATATATAATGAGATGTATCTTTCTGGATTTTCTGCACAATCAGAGTGTAATTAAGCATATGAAGATGCAGGTAAGTGCATGAGATGCATGTTTAATTAAAATGGAAAATGCTGGTTAAGTATCAATCTATCCAGTATTCAATTTACAAGGAAGATTCAGAAATCAACTTTACCTCTATTTATATATACAGCCCTCTATTTAGCATATATATATATACATATACTCACACACATATACATATATGTGTACATACACGCACGTTTTTACATTTTCATTTCATTTGTTGCAGTTGCTGCCACATGCACTCCTTTCTCTACCCACTCACCTCCCAAAAAAGTTGGTCTAGATCAGAAATTCCTGTGAAAAATATAGTGCGTGTATAAATTCATGTAGGGCAAATAAAAAAGCTGTCAGAACATAGCAGCCTGAGTCAATGTATAGCCTGCATATGGAAACAATGACATGATTGTTTACTTACTGGTTTAATGATATTCCCTTTCTCCTAATGGCAACGTGGAAGATGTGAGAGCCAGATGCTGTATACACAGCGTTGAAGCAGAGAAAACTAGAAGGTCTATGGAAAGGAATTTACCCTGACACTAAAATATAGTGTAACTCTTCAGTTTATTAACGCTGTGTTTTTAAAAATACTTTGATGTCTGAAGCTTAAATTTCCATATTTTTATAACGGTTCAGCAACAAATTTACATATTTCCTGGAATCTGCAGCTATAAAAGCGGTAAAACACTCCAGGCATTATTAGACAGTAGATTATAACCCATTACTATTGTTTCAATTAGCAATGTAAAAGTGACCTGCAGTGTTCAGATGACCCACTAATGGATTTAAATGCTTTCAAATATTAATGCAGGTTTTCTAAAGATGAATCCCAAACCCATTATTCCTGGAACAACTCTGAGCTGAAAAGCTGGCAATGATTGTGCATTATGTGGAAAAGCTCATGGTTAATTAAATGGATACCTAGCATTACACTATCCACTTTAGTGCTACAAAATTATTTCTCATTGATTTTTACATTCCAAGTCCGTGATTCAATTTACTTCTGCAATTTGTGTTGTCGTGTCAATAAAAGAGAGCGGCTAGAAGATGGAAGCATTAGAAACTGATAAATACATTAAGATCCTCTGAAAACTGTACTTTTCCTATTGTTTTCTTCCATTGAAATATCATTTATAGACAGTACTTGGTTATGTATTATTAATACAATTTTTCTTTGCTTCCATCTGCTCTCTTCTTCCTTCTCCTATTCAAGAACGCTAATGTTCCTGATTGCTTAAGGGCGAGTAGCTAATTTTTCAGTAACAAGTTCTCTCACTATCAAGAACAAAAGCATCATCAACACAAATCTGTTATTTCATGTTAAATGAACTTGAAGGCCAGATTCATCATCAAAGGGAGAGTGGGGAATTATTTTATGTGTGTGTGTGTGTGTGTGTGTGTGTGTGTGTGTGTGTGCACGGGCACATGTGCGTTTTAATTTCAGTGAGTAAATGGCATTCCTATTTGTTAAATCTTGAAAGTTAATAAATAAGGAATAGCTCTAAAGCTAATTATCCAATTGATATAATTATTAAAAACCATCTTAAATAGATATTTATGAAGAGCTCATTGTGTTCCAATGTATTATGTCCAACATATTTTACTGTTTTGTGCTTTTTTCTCTTTTCTTTTCATTCCCTTCCTTCCATTTTTTTCCTTCCCTCCTCTTTTTATTCCTTTCTTCCTTCCCTCCTTTGTTCTTTTGTTTCTTCTTTCCTAGATTCTTTCATTAATTTCTTTCTTTCTTTCTTTTCCTTCTCCTTCCCTCTCTCCCTTCCTCTATTCCTTTCTCCCTCTCTCCCTCCTTTCCTTTTCTCCTTTCTCCCTCCCTCTCTCCATCCCTCCTTCCCTCCCTCCCTCTCTTTCTTTCTTTCTTCTTTCCTTTGTTCCTTTCTTTCTTTCTTTTTTTCTTTGTCATAAAAATCTCATGCAGACTGTGATGACTGAACTGAGCCTTGAAAGAAATTGTAGATTCTAAAAGAGTTGAGAATTTTAGGATGGGGGAAATGCAAAAAAGCACAGAAAAGTGTCAGATGAGCAATATATAGGCTAGGTTAACTGGTTAAGTAGAGTGCACAAAAGAGTAATCTTTAATAAAACTAGATGTTTATGCTTTTAGGTTTGAAAAATACTTTAAATACGTTGCCTTATTTGATTCTCATAATGATTCTGTGAAGCAGGCACTATCATTATGCATATTATACAGATGAGAAAACTGAGTCTCAGAAAAGTTAAGTGACTTGGACCTAATCACATAACTAGCAGGTATTAGAGATAGGATTAAATAGCAGTTCTCTTCTTACTCCATGTCCAGTAATTTCCCTATTATCCTAGGCTAACTTTTAAAATACAAAATAACATTATAAATGCATGAGACAAAGTAGGGAGAGACAGACAGACAAAAACAAAGACAGATGCAGAGACAGACACAAAGACTCTTACAGAGAAAGACTGCAAGAGAAATAGAGACAATGAGAGACAGAGATAGAGAAAGATAGTGCACTATTTAAAAGTGGAGAAAAGATCACTAATAAGAGTATCACAGAAGACTTTATTAAGAAAGTAATACATATATTAGGCTTTAAAAGTCAGATAAGAATTCCAACATGATAAAAAAGAAGGAAGACCTTTGGGCATAGAGTATAAGTAAAGGTATATAGGCAGGAAAATGCAGGAATTGTTAAATATGTAGAATCCAATAAATATTGGAGATGTAAAATAAATAGAAGGCATCTACTTTGGCTAGAGAATGGAATGCATGGGTAATAAATACATAACAGTGGATAATATAAAATAAGACCAGAAAGGCACAATGAAGGACATTGAATGCTGTAAAGGTTTGAAATTTTAATCAATAGGCAAGAGGAAGTGCCTGAAGATTAAGAGCAGAGATCTGACATGGCTAAATTGATGTATGAATTATATCAAGTCAGCGTTTAGGATTGGAGGTGAGAGAAAATGGAGATGAGAAGATCTATTAGGAAATTATTGCAACAATCCAGGTAGGTGATGATGAAGACTAATGCTAGAATAGTGGCAGTAGAAATTGAGAGGAAATTTTGAAAAGGTTACTAGTAGTCAGTATCTTACTAATTTTTTTTAACACATTGCAAATCTTGTACTTTACAAATGACAAATAGGCTTTCTTTTTATTACCACTTTTATTCAATATCTGCCACCTAAATCCACCTTCCTCAAGTTTGTTTATCCCCAGACAAGTTATTGCCACACCAATGGCAGAATAACTTTTGCTCTACAGCCACCTTTGGATTGGAGCAGATAGGGAATCAAGTATCAGCATGGGGTGGTACAATTAAAACTGAAGAGGTCATTGGCTCACATTATACATCTGAGTCCTCAAAAAACATTGAGTTTAAACTATCATCTCATTTAACAAACAATTGACTCAACCCATGTTTATTAAGCATCTACTATGTGCAGAGCACAAGGGTAATTCACAGAACAGCTAGAAGCTGCTATTAATGTGGAATGGCAAGTATACCCATGAAAATTATCTATTAAAAATGACTTAGAAAAGAGAAAAAACACCAAATATCATTCTTCACCAATGACACATTTACTGTAAGCTATGATGTCACAACACTCTTTTGAAAATCTGATGGACACAGAGATGGAATGGCAGAGTATTCTAATGACTTATCAAGGATCACCTAGTCAGAGTAGCAGAGAATATGTTAAAAAATAGCTCACTATCCTACTGCTGGGCTTAATTTACTATTCTGCTTTCAACATATTAAAAAAAGGGAGAAAGGCTTTAACTTGACATCTGCTCCTATGGGTTTCATGTCATTAAAACAAAGCATGCTTGTTCAGACAAGAGCAGAAAAATAAGCAATACGACAGTGTTTATGATATTTTACCAAAACAAAATTAATAAAACATCATCTTTTAAATTGTTGCCTTTCAGTAGAATTGCAAATATGCCCCAGATAATAGGTTCAGGATATGAAGGCAATCTTTTTAATGAATGTTCATTCACCTCCATCACAACAAAGTTGAAAGGATAAATTCATAGATGATACTGCAACATTGTGTGAATATAATGCACTGTTGAATTGCAAAATGAAGCTGAATCAGGACACAAATGAAACACTATGGATATTCCATGAGGCAACTTGCCATCTGATTCCCTCCCATGAGGGAGGGTCCCATGGTCAAAGGCTCCCCCAATCCCAGCCAAAGCGCCCCAATGGTGGTATATGCTCTGTACTCATTGAAATGTTGACCACCAACATACAGGGAAAGTACAATGGCCCTTGCCATCTTTGCCTATAGCCATCTATGATGTATATCTTTGTTAATTTACATAGAGGAAGGATATTTGGGGGGCAAATATGCATAGTACTGTGCAAACCTGGATTCAGAGGATGGAATGCTGACCAAGCATACCATCTTGAAAATGAACTAATAAATTAGGAAAACTAGGCTCATGATATCTACCTCAGAGTAGTATATAAAGAGTGAGAATCCACTTTTGTTAAAAAATAATGATGAGAGCAGAATAGTGTCAAGGATAGAGAACTAGACTTGGTGTCAAGAAGTTCCAGGTTAAAATCCTGTTTCTAATACTTAGCTATGTTATTTGACTGTTAATTAACCTGTTTAATCTTCAATTTTCTCATCTTAAAAACACACACACACAACAAAAGTAAGTGGCTCAGTAGTTAGGGTGCTGGACTGAACTGAATTTTAAATCACATTCTAACTAGGTCTGGGATTTTAGGCAAGTAACTTAACCTCATCCAGCCTCAGCATCCTTATCTATACAATGAGGGTAAGAATAACTTCTTCCTCTTGAGATTTTTGTAAGTATAAAAGAAATCATATTTACAAAGTACTTTGCAGACATTCAAGTGCTATTAAAATGTTAACTGTTGTGGTTGTCATTATATACAACATTATAATAACATAACACAATTAAAAATGAGAATACTTTTAAGACCAAACTTAATGACAAAGAAATATATTGTCCCTCCCATCCTTCTATGCAAGGATGAAGACTAAATGCTGATTGTTTTTATTGTTGCTATCATCGTCATGTTTAAAAGGCAACAATAATATCTTTGTTACCTACTTTACAAATACTACTTTCACAAAACTTCCAATGGAAGAATTTTATGTGCAATATCTCTTTCTGATACTCATATAGACCTTGGTAGGTTAGGTAAGACAAGTCACAGGATAATAGTATCATAGCATTCATATATGAAGACAGATAGAAACAGACAGAGAGACAAACAGAAACACATAGAGACAGAGAGACAAATAGACACACTCAGAGAGAGAAAGAGACAGAGACAGACAGAGACACAGAGAAAGAGATCTTCTGATATACCTGTTTTATGGATTAGCATATTGAGTTTTAGAGTAGTTAAGCAACCTGCTCTAACTTGTAAATGACAGTCAACACTGAAACCTGGTTATTCTGCCTTCAGATTTATAAAAAGAGCACTTTCTCTACCAACAAACAGTTCAATTTTCATTGTGCTGGTCCAGTGTAAGTATAGAATAAAACACATACAGACTTTAAACAAAATATCATATTCAAATAAGTTCCTAGATAACTTAGGCTCTCTAAATCCTGAAACAAAATATTTTCCCCTTATATACCTAGACAATTCAGGATGAATTTCGGCTAAAGTAATCTAGATAACTAAACAATACAACAAATCTAGTCATCCAAATCTCATTTTATTGAGGGGAAAAATGAGTTTTGAGAAATTAAATGATTTATCTAAGGTCACACAGGTACTTCCTGGTAAATGACTCACATTTTTGCCCAGCGCCCTTTCCTTTCTTCCTTTCCTTCCTAAGACACTAAGCTATTCCAAAGTGAGGTAGGGGGAGGATGTTTTGTTGGCTATATTTATAATAGGAGATAGGAACCAGATTTGTAATTTCACTAGTGTATGGGATTCCTGAATGGGAAAACTTACTCTACCAATATAAAATTGACAGCTTTTTTTTTTACACAACTTTTAGTCTTATAGAGTTGTTCCCCATTAGATTGTAAGCTCCTTGAGGGCAGGAACTGTCTTTTGCCTCTTTTTGTATCCCTGCCCTTAGCACAGTGCCTGGCACAGAATAGGCACTTAATGAATGCTAATTGACTGATTGAGTATCTTATTGGGGCCCTGAAAGTTTAAATGATTTATTAAGAATCACTCAGCTAATAACGAAGATTTGAATTCAGGTCTTCACTGAAGAATGAAATTTTAAAGAATCTTGCTTTCGTTCTGATGAACTTGATGGTACTTATACATTCCTAATTATTCATTTAAAACTATTGTATTAGCATTAATTATGAATGCTTTCATCTTCTGGTCAATTGAGCATGCTTTTTCGGGGAGGTGTGGATTGTTAGAAGTAAATGATCTACAAGAATTATTCCATTATTATATATTCTTATTATGCAATTTAACATATGGGTTATTGAGGCAGATCATATCAGGAAGGTGAAACACCTTCTGTGGTATGATGTAACAGACATGTTATACATCACCTGGTATCTATTTATAATACAAGCAGATCACCTGAGTCAAGCCTGCCATCTTTGGGACTAAAAATTACTAGTGGGAGTCAATAGGCCCACTTTCAGGGAACCTACTACTTTGAGAGTAATCCCAATGTCATAGCAAACAGATGTTGCTGGAAGTAAAGAAGTCTCTACGCAAAGCAATGGTCCAGGAACAAAAGTACCAATTGAACATCTGATTACTGGTCTGAGAAGGTGATGCGACATTTTTCACACTCTATTGATGTTTCTTTGGCAATAAAAAATTCTTCACATACATCATTTTTATTTAAACCATTGCCCTTGACAAGTATTTAGCAATTTACAAGCTTTAAAGTAACTTCAGTAGTAACACCTAAGTACAAAATGGTCAAATGATGACAGTCATCAATAAACCAAAAAGAAACACTCAAAGGATTTCTCTTTGGGAAATGGAATATGAACAGATTTCTACTAGGTGATTGCTTCTGAACATTTCCACATTTTTGATGAATTTATTAATTTTGTTAAAAGTTATCTGTGATTAAATTGCAAGAAAAGACATATATCCTGTATGTTGTACTGTAAAAGCTATAAAATCTAATTAGAAAGTGGAAATTCAATAGAAATTATTATAGCAATAAAGAATTAGAATACAATAAATAGTAGAGATTTCAGAAATTTATTGTATACTACAGACAGTTCATACATTACCAAGCTATGTGGAAGTCATCTGGAGAAATATTTATTCAGAACTAAACTAAATGAGGCTGTAGAAGATTATTAAGGTCACTATAAAGATATTAAACCAAAAGAGAAAGAAGCAAGATTCAGAAATTGGACCCAGTGGTGTGCTTAGGTTTAGAAACTTCCAAAGTACATACATGTGTTTATCACGATTGGTTCCAATAAAAGAAAAGAAAACAAACAAACTAAAAACCCTTTACAATTGTTAATCAATTATACTTAGCTCTTCAAAAATAATTTGGAAAAAAAAGCTATGAAGATAAGAAAATCTCAGCTTATTTTTTATGCAAAGCTTGATAATAATTCACATCCTTTGTTATGGCTCAAATAATTCCAGTTTCTCACCTTTAATCATAACAACCTTCCTGCAACTTAATTATGCTTGGAGTTCTGAAGATGAGGCAACCCCCAGCCCTGGGAATTTGACTTTCACTTATTAGAAGACAAAAGGTCCAAGTTCTGATTAACTATTTAACTGATAGGCAAGCTATTTTGTAAAATTAGTTTCTTGCATGGGGTTAGCTGAAATATTTAAAATCCAGCCAATATAAGAGAGGAATAATGGACATACTGTAGGCTATTTGTAAACAGGTAAATTAACTTTTCAGAAAATACGCAATAGATAGTCTGGAAAAAAACCAGAAGATAAGCTTTCATTACATTGAAGGAAATTTGACCCCTAGGAGACTAAAAAGTATAGAAACTTACTAGAAAGAATGGGTCGATTTAACTCAACTTGGCTGTGCCTTCCATGAATTAGACTTCTTCTCCATGTGCCTCCAAATCAATTTCTTGTTTCATCTCTGCAATTTTAATTATCAAATAGAAATATCTATTTGATAATTAAATATCACAGGGGAAAAGATAACCAAATCCATGAGAATAAATGCAAAAATGCAATTACAGATGAAATCAATGTAACACTGTCCTTACTGCTGAAATCTGATACCCTCCCCCACCTTTTGATTACACCATTACCCTTGACAAGTATTTAGCCATCTACAAGCATTAAAGTAACTTCAATAGTTACATCTATGTACAAAATGGTATTAAGATTGACATTAAACTCTGAACTTCTTTGTTCTTGCTTGTGACATTTGGGGGATTGTGGAGAGATAGATGGACTCATTTAAATATAGAGATTTTCATAGTTCCTCCACCAGTTTTTGAATCTGAGAAATGTTATTCTGGAAGCAATGGCAGCATGCAAACTTGGGTGCTGCTAGCAGATGAGCAATCAGAGCTGTATATTTTCAGAGCAAGGTCAAGCAGGCAATTTCCTCTGCCTTAAGTCAATGTCTTCCTTCAACTGAAGTGACTGAATGTGATTCCAAATTTCTAAATCCTCCCAGTTCTAGATAATGTAAAACTATAAGAAATCATCTGGTATACTTCTTAAAAATAAACTTGCCAGTCTCTAAAATGAAAAAAAAGGAGGAGAGGGGTTGGAGAAGAGAGGGAAAATATATCCAGGAAGGGGAACCACAAGATAGCGACATGTTCAATAATGAGTTGTTTAATATTTGAGAAATGAAATAATACAAAGTCGTTGGAGATCTTGGGTCCACAGTCATATGTAGCAACCTCATTTAAGATTACACTGAAGCTGTGGCAGCTAAAATTCTGGCCTGATAAGAAAAGCTCCAATTATTCCTCTCTGCTATATCTTGCCTTCTTTCCTAACTTAGAAAGTGTATTCACTGTAATAAATTCACACTTTACTATGTTAAATTCATTCATACAGCCAGGAGCTTATAATAAAGAATATAGACCAAAGAGCTATTGCATAATGAGATCTAATCTATGTAAAATAAGTCCCACAAGAAATGTCCTTTACTTTGATCATATCCCTTGAAACAAGATCCCCTGCTGGAAACCACAATAAAATGAGAGCTTGGGAAAAAAATCGCCTAGAAAGCAAGCTTGCTTTTTAAAACAAAAGTTCACCCAGCCTACAGAGCCCATGATCCTAGGGAGGGCTTAATTAATGTCAATGAAATCTCTCAGGCTTCCTGAGGCTTTAAGGGAAAATAAATCTCTTTGGGGTCTCCATGCATGCTCCCCTGCTCTTCTTCTATGTCTGATGCTCAAGTCTAGGGAAAACTGGGAGTGTGTGTGTGTGTGCATGTATGCAAGTACATGCACAGACACATACGTACACTTTGCCCACACACAGAGCAAAAATAACCAATACTAAACAATACCACTTTCTGCAGCTCCATTGGCTCTTACACATGGATAGAAGCTCTTGGTTCTCAGAGGCAGATATGGTAACATTTCAGATTTACTCATTGCTTTTAAATTTGACTCTGGACTAGTAGCCCTGGCCTACCTTCGAGGCCCTGCTGTCCAGCTGTTCTGTGAATCTCAGCTAAAATACCCTACAGAAATGGAATGTGCTGCTTTTTTCCATTATAGACTTGAACTACTTGTTAAATAGCATCTTATTGGAATGAATAGGTTTTTGCTAAGCTTCCACTGCCTGAGTCCTTCATTTTCTTCATAATCTTAAAGAAGGTAGAGGAGCTGAGTAAATATCGTACTATCAGCAATGACAAAGTCAGAAGTGGTCATATATAAAAATGTTTAGTTCTCTCTCACACAGAATGCATTGGGGAAAAAGTGCCAAAGGCAGAGTATCTATCTGTGTACACAAACCTGGATGAGTGAGACTTGTCATTGCAGAATAAGGAAGTTAGAAAACCAAATTTCCAGAATACTTAAGAAATCGGATTAATTCCTGTTCAAGAAAGCCCATGTCTCCAGTTAATAATAAACTCCAGACTTTACTGTAGAAGAAAGAGAAATGAAACATCAGTAAAGATTTAGAATTTCCCTATAGCTCAACCATGGGGGCAAAATCAAGCCTATTGTTTCCACCATATTGAAGATAGAACAGTTGTTTCTACAACTAGTTTTCCCCTATTCTGCTTAAACTGCTCTTTTAGAATCACCAAATTTTATCAATCCCATCTTTCCCAGCAGCTAAGTCCCTGCAAGGGTTCGGTTGGGCTGACTTCATTTTTTGTAAATATCTCAGAATTACACAAAGGGCCTTAACCGATACCCTGTGAGTGCTGTACGGTTTCATGTTGCCTTTGTAGTTTCGAAGATACTCTAACATTATTTAATTAGCTAAAATTTCTCCTCTCTTGAGAAATGGAAACTCAATGAAATGTCAACAATGCTGTCAGTCTGCTCCAGGCTAAACTCATTACACAAAAACTCAAGGTAGGAATCATGCAAGGCAGAATTCTTTGTCCCAGTTTAGAGACTGTACCTCCCGCCAATGAAATCCATATGTGATTCTGTGTACACAATAAGTTTGGGGGAGAAGAGCTAATAAATTGCCTTCAACTGAGGCAATAATTGATTGGTTCTTGCAAAGAATTTTTTGTCTAATTAGACAAATTGGCAATGAGATGCTGTTAGGGATTACCTGCTCATTCCAGCTATCTTCTGATGGACATTTCCTCATTTGGCTCCTGTGAGGCAAAAGGATGCTCAGTATGTATAGCCTTGTTCTCCAAATGAATCTTTTCCCCGAAAAATGAGCACTGTATTTTCAGAGCATCACTGAAGGGAGCTGTACAAAAATGCCTCACTTTATCTGAATTATAATGGATGGTGCAGGCTCCATGTGCATATTACCAACCATAATACAATTTGGCATTTTCTATTGTCTCAGGGTTTATAAAGGCTAAATTTTTTGATTTATTTAAATAGACAGATAGGAAGGAGCAAACTACAAAAACAAGTACCATGTACTGAAGGCATGTGAATTGCCTCCTTCCCAAGGATAATGCAAATTAGAAGTATGTAAAGCTTTGTCTGCACCTGGGATCTTTAATGAGGATAAAGAAAAATCAGACAGAGATTCTCCAGGGAAAAGAGAGGATCGTTATTTGAATAACCTGCAGTGAATTCTAATCAATGCGACGTGACTTTGAAAATGAATGTGGTCTTTCAACCCGCTGTACTTGAGTCATAATATTAATCATAGCTTCATGGTACAGTAAAGCTTATGACAAATGGTTATTCAGTGGATGAGCAAAAAAAAAAGGAGAAAAAAAGAGTAAGTGGAAAAAAGAGGGGGACAGAAATTCAAAGGCTAGTTTTGCTTCTCTATAGCCCACTGGTTGGCTGGTTTTTATTGGGTTTTCTTTCTGTGATTTTCTTGGAAAGAGTTTGATACAAATTCCATGTCATAAATAGAATTGTTTCCCTTTAGTGCTGATATATATGTAGGTTCTCATCCCTCCTGAGACCTCAAGAATATCGTTAAATTTGTCATTGTTGTAGGTCCCTTTGGTTGAACTCACCTTCCTCTGAATGCTCAGTGAGGTTGTGGGTACCAGGAACCACTGCAGTGTTGAAAGGGATTTCAGTATTCTTCCTATCACTCTACTACAATCCTTGCAAAAACTTCCCAGAGGTACAGAACTTTAAACTTTATTCAGCATACCAGCTTTAATTTATATGATTTCTAACTATATCATCGAGTCAAGTTTAAAAAAGTATTTTTAAAGTGCCTACTATGTGCCAGGATTGTGCTAAGTTTTTTTTTTTTGGGGGGTGTTTCTTGATTTCAAATAAAATCCAATTTAAGATAATGTGATATGAAAATGTATCACCTGAGAACATTATATATTGAAGCTAAATTTTTAAAGATTTTAAACAATTTAAAGGTTTTTATCTCATTTTATCCTGACAAATACTGGGAGCTAAGTGACATAATTTTTCCCATTTTACACATAAGGAATATGAGGAATACAGAGATTAAGTCTCTTGTCCAGGATCACACTGTCAAAAAATGATGGGGACAATATTTTTAAACTCTGGAGTCCCTGACTCCAGGTCCATTGTATCTACTTGCCTAGAAGAAAGAAAGTGCTCACATGGTGGTGAGAAGAAGTGGTATAAGGACACTCTCAAGGTCTCTCTGAAGAACTTTGGAATCGATTGACTGCGTGATAGGAGAGACAGATCAAAGAAGGCATTGTGTTGTATAAGCAAAACAAAATTGAAGTAATTCAAAAGAAAGGCGAGATGCACAAAGTTGTAGAATCTACCCCAAATATTCACAAGGACAATTTGTACTTTGCTTTAGTAGAGCATTCTGAGCTCATATTAGTCTGATCAGCCACAGTCAGACACACTATAACTTAACTCTAAAAGTGATGTCATTTTGATCTTTGAGAGCAAAGGACAACAACCAACCAATCTACCACTTCGAGGTAAATAGGGAACCACAAGGAGTGTTGTTTGGTAAAATATGTTCAAATGAGAAAACAATTCAAATCATATTTTCTTTTTTTTAATTTTATTTTATTTGCATAACATATGTGTGGGTAATTCTTCAACAATAACCCTTACATAGCTTTCCGTTACAAATTTTTCCCCCCAACTCCCCACCCCTCCCCTAGATGGCAGGATATCCACTACATGTTAATTATGTTAAAATATTGGCAAATCAAATATATGTATACATATTTCCAAACTTGTCATTGTTGTGCAAGAAAAATCTTGTCTACACAAACGATATATCAGATAAAGGAAACACAATGTAAGCAAACATCAATCAAGGAGTATAAGAATGTTATGTTGTGGTCCACATTTCGCATCCCTCTCTCTGGGTGTATATGGCTTTCTTCAGTGAACAATTCAAATCATATTTTCTTAAGCAAACAATCATGAAAGAGTATAAATGCTATTTTCTGCTGGATTTAATATAAACTTAGTGACAAGTTTGGTAATATTTTATATTGAAAATCCCTAGAACATTGGATGATCATCTAGCAAAGTTAAGGAAAAATATGGACTGGGGTTTGGGGGGGTCATATCATCATCAGGCATGAATGAGTCACCTATATCACTGAAGGCTTTCGTGAGGTCATAATTCCATTAGAGTCTCTGAGTTCTAGAGTTTTGAATTGGAATTAGAAAAACACTTTCTTCTCTTGCCCCTTTACCAGGTAAAGTTTCCTAAGATTGTTTAGTTCCTAAGATTCTGTCCTTGTTTTTACTCTTCTCTCTTTATCTCCTCTTTTACTTGGCAATGTGAAAAAAAAATTAACATTGTACTCTATGTTTTAGGCACAAATCTTCCTGGAAAAAAATGTGTATCATTTTAACAATATTCTAAATCTATGCATTGTTCTTCTAGGAAGAGAAATGTTCAAACTTTCAATCCCGTCATTTGTAGGAATCTTGAACAAGAAAAGGGGCATAACTATGATAAAGTAATGCAATTTTAGGTCAGAATTCTATCCCATCTATATTACAAAATTCACTTAATTTTTCCAAAACCTCTCATCTCTCTTTGACCACTCTCCTCAAGGACTCTCTAGAAATAACAAAAGTGACCTCCTTCCTGAGATCAATACTTTAATCCCTTCACAATGGGGAAAAGAGAATGCTGCCCTTAGATGGGTCATCATTTTAATTTCTTATGGGCAGTGGGGAAGGCAATGATTTTAACTAGACAGAAAAGTAAGTTGGTTACCACCTTAATTTATTTCCTATACCAGATCTTTTGCACACTTTCTTAGGAAAAAAGAGTTGTCAAAAAAAAGGGATTTTAGTGGAGAACAATGCTTCTACTGAAACATTTCCAGATAGATCCCCCTTAATTCTAGTGCCTTCCCTCTGTTAATTATTTCCAATTTATCAAAATATAGCTTGTTTGTATATAATTGTTTGCATGTCATCTATCTTTTTAGACTGTGAACTCTTCAAGGTCATGGATTGTCTTTTGCCTCTTTTTTGTATGCCCAGTGCCTAATGCATAATAGTTAGGTAATAAATGTTTATTGACTGACTGACTAATAATCCATCATATTCTGAAGTAATTGCATACTCCTTACTGGTTTTCCTACATTTTGGTCTCCAGACCAACTTTCCAGCATTATCTCACATTCTCTCCACATATTTTACATTGAGACCCTTTTCTTACAATCCTTTTCTACTCATTACCTTTCCCATTTCTATCTCTTTGTTCACTCATTTAGGGGCAGCTAGGTGGCACAGTGGATAGAGTGCTGGACCTGCAGTCTAGAAGAATCACTTTCATAATTTCAAATCTGATCTCAGACACTTATTAGTTGTATGTCCCTGGACAAGTCACTTAACAGTTTGCCTCAGTTTCTTCATCTGTAAAATGAAGTAGAGGAAAACAAATGTCAAAACCCTCCAATGTTCTTGCCAAGAAAACCCCAAATGACATCACAAAAAGTCAGATACACTAAAAACAACTGAACAACAACCAGCTTAACCATTTCCCCATCCTTTGGAATGTATGACCCTATGCCCCATTTCTACCTGTTGAAAGCCCCCCTGCCTCCAACTCAGGCAGCGGATCCCCACGCTACAAAACTGTCACCACTCCACTGCTTCAAAATGATGGGAATTTCTCTCCTCTGCAATTTCTAATGCCTTTTTTTTCCCGGATCTCTTCTTGCTATCATCACTTACCTTGGATTCTTTTTATATGCTTATACTTCTTTTCCACATTACCTATCAATCACTTATAAGTTTCATGGGAAAAAAGCAATGTCATTTTAAAATCTTTATATTTCCAGGACCTTATTACAGCTTCTCTGTAGTAAGCAGTTAAAAACAACTAAGTTGAATTGAAATTCTAGAATACTATATACCAGCTAATATGGACTGTTAACTTTGTGATAAGAAGAATTTTTGTCAATAAAGTGCAATGTAAAATAGGAGTCAAGTCAGCATTTAAATGTGTGAACCTGGTAAGTCTCTTAACCTCTACCTGTCTGAGTTTCTTCATCAGTAAAATGGGAATAACACTAGTTATTTGTCTTTGAATATTTACAGACATAGAAGCATCCTCAGACTATCCATTTGTAATCCCTTACTCTTCCAAATTATTTAACATATCCACGGTTCTTTTCAAACGTAAGTGCTTATATATAAATGCCTACAAAACTGATTTACCTCCTTTTCTGATAATGTATGACCTCAATGCTTTTTTAAATGTCACTTTTAAGTGAATCTTCTTTGACAACATGTTGCAGCTTAACTGCAATTTTGCACCCAACATCATGCCTTTTTACATTGTCCTTTGTGTTATCTGCACATAATATAAATCAATACATAATATTTAACTTTGCTTGTGGGTGCTATTTCTGTCTTTCAGGTTAAAACGTATGAGAGAAGGATAGATTACCCTGACAGAAAAGTCTTGGTAAAAACAAAAGTATTTACAAGTTTGTAATGCCTTTAAAACCTGGCTGTGTTTTCTCAGAATTCAGGAAGGAAAAACACATTTATTAAGCATCTACTATGTGCCATGCGATTTACTAAACACTTTACAAACATCATGGCAATTGATCTGCACAACAATTTTGAAATGTGGATGTTGTTGTCTTCCACAGCAGATACAGTCTAAGTGACTTGTCTAGAGTTACACAGCCAATAAGTGTCTTAAGGCTAGATTTGAACTCAGGCCTTCCTGACTCCATGCCCAGTACTTTATCTACTATTCCACCAACTGCCTCTGGGAGATAGAAGGTAATTCAGAGAGAGACTCATGGTTCACATCCTTTACTTTAGGGAAGGCCGAATTTGCACCAGATGAGAGGCTTTAGACATATTTCCTGAGGGAAATTACTCTGTTGGAAGTTGGTATCAATTAGGTCATTATCCTATTGCTTAATAAGCATTTTTAATTTTCATCAGATAAATATTTATTCTGTACCTACAATGCAGTTTTATTACTGTTCTTTATATCTTCCATTTCTACATCCTGCTGGTGACTGCATTTTATTCATTAAATATTTTCTCTCCCCACCTCTGCCTTTTTTGAATCCCAGACTTCCTTTACCCCATCTCCTGACCCATCTTCTACATAAAATTTTTAATCATCCTCTCAGTTATTAGTGCCTTCCTTATCCCAACTTTCTGTATACAATTGTAGGTGTATGCTGTTTCACTCAGTAGATTATAAACATTTTGAGGGCAGGACTATTTTGCTTTTGTCTTTGTATCTCCATTGTCTATCTTAGTGCCTGGCATATTGAAGGAGGTATTTAATTAGTGCTTATTTGTTGATCAATAAAAATTAGGTGTTTGAGTAAAAGATCCTTTTAAAGTCTCAAATTATACAATTCATTGATTTTGGAATTGAGCACAGTGTTAAAGAAGCCAACAGCATAAAGTTGATCCCTTATGGGTGAGTGAGCTGCCCCCCTAAATCCGACTCTCCTAGTCATGAGTCACAAGGGATACTGCGCAACCACAAGGGGATGTTATTATTGATCAATGAGTTGGTGGGTCACTTGTGCCATCTTTGAATGTACCATATGCTGTTCTTCTGGGTCATTCTATGTCTGCTTTGACCTTGACCTTTTCTGTTAATTTCTGTGGTGGGGCTGCCTCTTTGTCACTGGCAATGTTATACATGACCATGACTGATTTGATTTCTCACAGTTCTGTAACACCATATGCCTGTGTAACACAACTTGAGAACTTCTTGGTGAAATTTTTTGAGTAACAGGTGTTAGGGCTTGCCAAATAGTTTGTCTGTGAATGATTGTCCTTTATTCATATCTATGTAGTCTAGTCCCACTGCTGATAGATGGGTGATATCTCTTTTTCTCACTTTAGTTGATCATCTCAGACAGCAAGAACTTTGGGTCTGATTTTTTCCTCTAGTAGCTTGGCATATATATTTTTTTCTTAAGTTTAATAACCAATCTATGGATACTATTGGTTGATTACACAGAGTTGAACTAGATGCATGTATTGTCCATAATTAATTTTTGGACATGTATCATAGATTAAATATGATGGGGACTCTGCCCCTGAACTACTATACTAATAAGGCTAAACTCTTATTTTTAACATCTGTACCTTGGCTTGACAAGATGCTAGCATCGGTATTTGACTTAGAGGAGATAATTGCAAGAAGAAAAAAATGTTTTGGATATAGTTGCCTATGTTTGGGGAAGAATGGAGAGTGGCTGTTATAGTATGTGATGAACTAGCTTAGAAACATGGATGGTTGGGGGATGATCTGTCCACATTGTTAGTCTCTGATTCATGATTCTTTTTCAAGTCACTGAGATTAACTGGCTCAATTATACACCAATTTAAACCTTTCCAATGAAATGAAACTTTAAACATTCATTCAACATGTATCTTGTCCAAAGGCAGTCTTTGGTCTTTATTCCCCTGAAAAAGGCAGCCTAAGCAGGGCCAGAGGGACCCCTGGCTAGATGAATGACTTCCCTGGCTCAGTGTCAGCTCGAAATTTCAATAAGCCACCAAGCTCTTAAATCTTGTTTCATCAATAGACAAAATTATCTCAGAGCATATGCATTGGGGCCAGAGGAGAGAGTTTTCAGAGATCCTTTTATTTTTATATTTATATGTTAAAAATTCATAACAGGAGATTTTTTTCCAGGTCTTTATTTTTCACGAACATAGAGTGAATTTAATATTGTAGATGTATTTGAAATCATTTATATGCCTATGACTGCTTTTGATTAAATTTCTCCCCCCTTCCAAAAAAAAGCTTGTTCTTTATATTACAAGGAAGACATTGATAGTATATCCATCAATGTGAATGGTTACCAAGTGAGTGGACTTGGGGCTTCCTGTTGTTTTCATTTGTTCCATCCTTTGTATAGATTTAATTGATTCAATAACCAACAACCATTAATTAACTGGTTACTATCAAGGCACTGACTAGATGCTGAGAGCAGGAGAGATATAAATATCTTTAAAGCATGTGCTCTCCCTTTACTTATAGAATTTTTAAAGACTAATTAGGAAAATATGATATATATGTATATATATGTATATATATGTATATATATGTATATATATACAAATATGTTAGGGCAGGAAGGTGGCATAGTAGAAATAATGCCAGGTATAGCATCAGAAAGGCCTGAGTTCAATTCAGATAATTACTATTTGTGTGACCTTGGGCAGTCATTTAACCCTGTTTGCTTCAGTTTCCTCATCTGTAAAATGAGCTGGAGAAAAAAAATGGCAAAGCACTCCAGTATCTTTGCAAGGAAAACCTTAAATGTGGTCAAGAAGATTTGGCCATGGCTAATTAACTAAATAATAAGTACAGTGGAAGGAAAAGGAACATGCATTTATTAAGCTCCTAATATGTGTGAGACATGATGTTAAACACTTTTCAAAAATTATTTCATTTGTTCCTCATGAATATTTTGTAAAACAAGTGAGATTATTATCTACATTTTATAATGGAGAAATTGAAGCAAAAAGAAATTAAGTTACTTGTCCAAGGTCACATAGCTGGGAAGTGACTGAAGCTGAATTTGAACTCAAGTTTTCCTGATCTTACATCCCCAATGCACTATCCGTTTTGATACCTATGGAGTACTATGTAGTAAACAACCAATAAATGTGGAATAATGAAAATAGGAAAATAGGATGAAGAACAAAAAACATTTCAAATTAGAGAATCAGGAAAGATTTTCTGGTGGAGTTGATATTTAAACAGCAGGGGATAGGTAGGATTTCAAAGAATAGGGATGGGGAAGAGGGAGAAGAAATGGAATTCCAGAAGTGGGAAATATTAGTGTACAAGAGTCAGTAAGCAAAGTGAGTTGGCTCAACATACATGGAAAAAAACTGTGGAATGAGGTTGAAAATGAGGGGGGGGGGAGTACAATAGTATTAAGCATTGGAAGATCTAGAATTCTAGAATAAGGATTTTAAATTCTTTTTGGTAGTTAATAAAGAGACTTTAAACATAGTAGAGTGCTTCTACTTGGATCTTGGACTAGAATTTGCATCATGACTGTTCAATGTGACTGTAATATTGCTATTACTTCTTTGTCTTCTAGGGTTGGTACTCCAATTAGAAGTGTTTTCACTTAAACAAATATCTTGTTTATATCTTTGTATGTATTTAGCATGCTTTGACTTAAGCTATACTTACTATGTTTGTTTGGGTCTTCTATTTCTAGTCTGGCTAAAAGACAGTTGAGGGCAAATACTGTCCTATTCACTACTGTATTTCTCTGAGCCTATATATTGCTTCCAAATACTGTTGTTGTTCAGTAATTTCAGTCATGTCTGACTCTTCATGAGCCCATTTTGTTTTTTGTTTTTTGGCAATATTACTAGAATGGCTTGTCATTTCTTTCTTCAGCTCACTTTACAGATGAGGAAATAAGCAGTGTTAAGTGATTTGCCTAGAGTCAAAATGGCTAGTAAGTGTCTGAGGTCAAATTTGAATTCAGGAAGATGAATCTTCCTGATTCCAAGTCCAGTTTTCTATCCATTACCAATTAGCTGCCCCAAATACAAGAAATATTTGTAGAAGAAGGAATGAATGCTTAGATTCTCAGCTTTGCAGATCTACAGCCCTGCACCCTCCAACAAGTAGGAATTAAACTCAGAACAGCAGCTGTCTAGCCAAGCCTCCTCTTTTTTAACTCATGAAGTTGATTTTTAAAACAATTATGTCTTTACTTTTATCCCCACTGAATTTCATATTATTAGATTCAGTCAAATGACCTAGACACTTAAGATCCTTTGTTTTATCCATTGTGTTAGCTTTAACTCCCAAGTTGTGTTATCTACACATTTGATTAAGTATAGTACCTATGAAATTATCCAATTCATTTATTTTTTAATTTTAATTTTTTTCTTTATTTTTTTAAATAGAGCTTTTTATTTACAAAACATGAGTGATTTTTCTACATTGACCTTTGCAAAAAACTTTTTTTCCCCAGCTTTTCCCCTCCTTCCCCCCACCCCTAGATGACAGGTAATCTAATACATGCTAAATAGGATAAATTATATGACAAATCCAATATATGTATACATATCTATACAGTTATCTTACTGCACAAGAAACATCAGATCTAGAAAGAGAAGAAAAAAAAAAACAACCTAAGAAGGAAAACAAAATGCATGGAAATATACACAGAAAGCGTTAAAATGCTGTGTTGTGGTCCACACTCAGTTCCCACAGGCCTCTCTCTGGATGTATATGACTATCTTCATCGCTGAACAATAGGAACTGGTTTGAATCACATCATTGTTGAAGAGAACCATATCCATCAGAATTGATCATCTTATAGTCTTGTTGCTGTGTATAATGTTCTCCTGGTTCTGCTGATTTCATTCAGCATCAGTTCATGCAAGTCTCTCCAGGCCTCTCTAAAATCATCCTGCTGGTTGTTTCTTACAGAACAATAATATTCCATAACATTCATATACCATAATTTATTCAGCCATTCTCCAATTGATGGGCATCCTTTCAATTTCCAGTTTCTTGCCACTATAAAAAGGGCTGCCACAGATATTTTTGCACATGTGGGTCCCTTTCCCTCCTTTAAAATCTCTTTGGGATATAGGCCCAGTAGAAACACTGCTGGGTCAAAGGGTATGCACAGTTTGATAACTTTTTGAGCATAGTTTCAAATTGCTCTCCAGAATGGTTGGATCCGTTCACAGTTCCACCAACAACGTATCAGTGTCCCAGTTTTCCCACATCCCCTCCAACAGTTATCATTATCATTTCCTGTCATTTTAGCCAATCTGACAGGTGTGTAGTGGTATCTCAGAGTTGTCTTAATTTGCATTTCTCTGATCAATAGTGATTTGGAGCACCTTTTCATGTGACTAGAAATAGTTTCAATTTCTTCATCTGAAAATTGTCTGTTCAAATCTTTTGACCATTTATCAATTGGAGAATGCCTTTAATTCTTATATATTTGAGTCAATTCTCTATATATTTTAGAAATGAGGCCTTTATCAGAATCTTTGAATGTAAAAATATTTTCCCAGTTTACTGCTACCCTTCTAATCTTGTCTGCATTCATTTTGTTTGTACAAAAACTTTTTAACTTGATATAGTCAAACTTAACTATTTTGTGATTAATGATGATCTCTAGGTTTTCTTTGGTCACAAATTCCTTCCCCCTCCACAGGTCTGAGAGGTAAACCATCCTACATTGTCCTAATTTGTTTATAATATCATTCTTTATGCCTAGACCATGAATCCATTTTGACCTTATCTTGGTATATGGTGTTAGGTGTGGGTCAATGCCTAATTTCTTCCATACTAGTTTCCAATTATCCCAGCACTTTTTGTCAAGTAGTGAGTTTTTATCCCCAAAACTGGGGTCTTTGGGTTTATCAAACACTATATTGCTATAGTCATTGACTACTTTGTTCTGTGAACCTAACCTATTCCACTGATCCACTACTCTATTTCTTATCCAGTACCAAATGGTTTTGGTGACCACTGCTTTATAATATAGTTTTAGATCTGGTACAGCTAGGCCACCCTCATTTGCATTTTTTTTCATTAATTCCCTTGAAATTCTTGACCTTTTGTTTTTCCAGATGAATTTTGTTGTTATTTTTTCTAGTTCACTTAAATAATCTCTTGGGAGTTTGATTGGTATAGCACTAAATAGATAGATTAGTTTAGGTAGTATTGCCATCTTTATTATATTCGCGCGACCTATCCAAGAGCACTTGATGTTTTTCCAATTGTTTAGATCTGACTTTATTTGTGTGGAGAGTGTTTTGTAGTTTTGCTCATATAGATCCTGACTTTCTCTTGGCAGATATATTCCCAAATATTTTATACTATCGATAGTTATTTTGAATGGAAGTTCTCTGTATGTCTTGCTGTTGCATTTTGTTGGTGATGTATAAAAATGCTGATGATTTATGTGGATTTATTCTGCATCCTGCAACTTTGTTAAAGTTGTGGATTAATTCTAATAGTTTTTTAGTTGATTCTCTAGGGTTCTCTAAATAGACCATCATATCATCTGCAAAGAGTGATAATTTGGTTTCCTCATGACCTATTCTAATTCCTTTAATCTCTTTTTCTTGTCTTATTGCCAAAGCTAACATTTCTAATACAATATTGAATAGTAATGGTGATAGTGAGCAACCTTGTTTCACCCCTGCTTATTGGGAATGGTTCCAGTTTATCACCATTACATATGATGGATACTAGCTGATGATTTTAAATAGATGCTACTGACTATTTTAAGGAAAAGTCCATTAATTCCTATACTCTCTAGTGTTTTTAATAGGAATGGATGTTGGATTTTATCAAATGCTTTTTCTGCATCTATTGAGATTATCATATGTTTTTTGTTAATTTGGTTATTGATATAGCCAATTATGTTAATAGTTTTCCTAATATTGAACCATCCCTGCATTCCTGGTATAAATCCTACTTGGTCATGGTGTATTATTCTGGGAATGATTTTCTGTAATGTCTTTGCTAATATTTTATTTAAGATTTTTGCATCAATATTCATTAGGGAGATTGGTTTATAATTTTCTTTCTCTGTTTTTGTTCTACCTGGTTTAAATATCAGTACTATGTCTGTATCATAAAAGGAGTTTGGTAGGAGTCCTCCATTCCCTATTTTTTTAATAGTTTATATAATATTGGAGTTAATTGTTCTTTAAATGTTTGGTAGAATTCACATGTAAATCCATCTGGTCCTGGGGATTTGTTCTTAGGGAGTTGATTAATGACTTGTTCTATTTCTTTTTCTAAAATGAGACTATTTAAGTAATTTATTTCCTCTTCTGTTAATCTGAGCAATCTATATTTTTATAGATATTCCTCCATTTCACTTAGGTTATTAAATTTATTGGCACAAAGTTGGGCAAAGTAACTCCTGATTATTGCTCTAATTTCCTCTTCATTGGTGGAAAGTTCTTCCTTTTCATTTTTGAGACTAACAATTTGATTTTCTTCTTTCCTGTTTCTAATTAAATTAACTAGAGGTTTATCTATTTTGTTGTTTTTTCATAAACCCAACTTTTAGTTTTATTTATTAATTCAGTTGTTTTTTAACTTTCATGTTTATTAATCTCTCCTTTTATTTTTAGAATTTCAAGTTTGGTATTTGATTGGGGGTTTTTAATTTGTTCTTTCTCTAGCTTTTTTAGTTGCAAGCCCAATTCATTGATTTTCTCTTTCTCTATTTTGTGCAAATAAGCATCTAGAGATATAAAATTTCCCCTTATTACCGCTTTGGCTGTATCCCACAAATTTTGGTATGTTGTCTCATTATTGTCATTCTCTTGGATGAAATTAGTAATTGTGTCTGTAATTTGCTGTTTCACCCATTCATTCTTTAGGATAAAATTATTTAGTTGCCAATTGGTTTTTGGTCTATTTTCTCCTGGCCTTAT
>JAJPUD010015019.1:0-21975 GCA_023553655.1 Myrmecobius fasciatus
CCCCCCCCAAAAAAAGAGAATAGAAAAACTCTGGACTTCCCTATCTTTCTAAAATAATTATTATTAGTCTTCTGTGTTCAGTTGGGTACTTTTGTTACATCTCATTGATTGTCATTTCTTATTTGTCTCTTTTACTTGGGAACTCTGTACAGAGGGGAGAAATATGCTGGAGTCTAAGGTTTCAAAGCAAAATCTTTGGTCTGATAAATATACTATTTATTTTAAGAAGCATTGTGAGGTTAAATTAGAGTATCTTTCTGAGTAATCAAATAAAGAATTTAGAAAATGAAAAAATATGTTTAAGAAATCTTAAATGAGCTGTTGCTTTACAATATACATAGTTTTTTCTGTGCTTGTTTTGTTTTTTTTCTTCTTATTGCATAACTGTTAAGATAGAACTCTTTATCAACCTTCATTGTCTATCCCTCCAACTTCTGGTCATCTTTAAACATCCTTCAAGATATTGATGATCAATCATATCTTCAGACAGGTCTGGGACCTGATCTGCCAGGTGCATTCCATCTGACTCTTCCTTGATCCCTCTCTTTGAGCTACCAAATTCTTCATTGGTTCTTTCCCTTCTCCCCAAGGTTATATTTCCCCTCCAAATCTGTCCATGGTCTACACCAATGTTACTGAACCCCTTTTGGGTTAGCCTGCCACAGAGTCTGCCTTACTGTGCCTTTCCTCTCATCCCTCACCTTGCCTCATGATGTCTTTCACCTTACTATAGCTAATTCTTGTTAGTCTGTTAAACTCCTTTATGCCTTTAACCTCTCAGAAAAACTGTATTCCAATTTCAAATTTTAGTGGGTTTTTCCAAACTCCTTTCCTTGGTAACCCTATTGCACTCCCAAATAGATTTCATATTTGCCACTCCTGGTGCCTGTTTTACCTCCATTTTGTCTATAACTCTTCTCCTAAATAAATGTTTCTTTTGGCAAAGAGAATGGCTATTGTGAATTTGTTACATATTCATTTCGAATGACGAATTGCTACCTTGACCTCATTATAAGGAACTTACCAGGAGGAGTTTTATGATTCCCAAAGAATTTTACATATATTATCTCATTTTGATCCTCACAAAAATCCTTGAAGGTATATATTTTTCTTATCCATATCTTACAGATAAGGAAACTAAGCCTAAGATAAATTAAGGAACTTGGCCAGGGTGACACAATTAGTAAATATCTGAGTCAAGATTGAAACTCAGGATTCCAAGTCCAACACTATCCTCTAGGATAGATACTTGGCTGTTTAGGTAAGGAGATCCCAAATGCTACTTACTGAAAGTAAGATAGAAGCCTATGGAGATAAACAACTTTCTCTGCGATTTTTAAGTTTAGACAATTCCTTTGGAACCTTAAGCAATCTTGTGACTTAGCTATGATCATACAGTATAACTTAAGCCCAGGTTTAAGGCAGCTAAGGTGACACAATGAAGAAAGTAATAGCTTTGAAATCAGGAAGATTCAAGTTCAAATCCAGCCTGAGGCATTTATTAGGTTTGTGACCCTGGTAAAACTAACTAAACCTGTACACTTCAGATTCTTCAACCTTAAAATGGGGATAAAAGAGAAGTTATCTCCCAGGTTGTTATGAGGATCAAAGGAAACAATATTTGTAAAGTGCTTATCACAGTATCTGATACATAAAAGATCCTAAACAGATCCTTATTCCTTTTCCTTGTTTCCCATACGTATTCCTAGTCTGCTTCTCATTGGAAAGGTAACTGCATATATAACGACAAGATTCTGTCAGCTAGGGATGAATGGCCTCTTAATATATTAGAGATGAATAATATTTACATGCCAGACCACTCTGACCACTTTGTATTCTCTGGTATGACAAGAAAAAAAGGCATAACCAGTTTTACAGAAATAATTAATCTGCAAAAGATTCAGGCAAAAACAAGAAATTTACTCTATGGATCAAACTTAAGTGTTGTGAAAACATTTTCAGTTAAAAATTAATAATAAATGCAGAAATAATAGTAAAGGAGAAAGAACCTTGGATATGGAGACAGAGGACCTACATTTGAATCTTAACTAGTTATCTATTTTGTTTATATCTAAGTGATGAGGGCTTGAGTAACTGGGGTGGTTGGGATTAGAGTATTGATGGATTCTCTCCCTCTGGCAAGTAAGGAGGGGTAGGAAGGGGAATCAGTTTAGCCTTCTAATCCACACCCTTTGGGAAGGTCATAAATAGCCCCTTTATGTAAGTTATGTCAAACCTTGAGACTGAATTTCCCCTATTTGAGTCCATGGCTCATGCCATCTTTGAGGAATGCCTCTGGAGTTGTAGCCCACCATGGCACTTTTCCTTATGGTGTCCTGCCCCCTCCCTTCCCCTATGCCACATGGAGTCTCTCCTTTCATTCCCCACCATACCTCTATTCTTTCCTTCTTATATTAATTTACTCGTTTAGGGTGCTAAACTTCTCTATACATTAAGCATACTCCAACCTCATCGGGTGTTTCCTTTTTCCTGGTTAATTGAGTTCTACTAGGGAACTTGTCTTTTCCATCATTAATTATTAAAACCCCTTTCCTTGCTAACTATATGCTTTCCCAATTCTATTTCATATTTTGCATCTCTATTTTCTTGTAACCTGTGCTCCTAAATAAACCTACCTTTTGCCAAAGAGAGTGGCCACATGTTCTAACCCCAACATTTGGTGCCTACAGCCTCATCATTTGGTGCTAACCCCCAAACACATCATTTAAAACTAGAAATTGCTCTACTAAATCATTTCATAAGCATATATGCAACGCTTCTTTCTATAGAATGGAACGTTCTTGAGGGCAAGAATTGATTTGTTTATGTATTTTGCTGCAGTATCTAACTGTAACTTGCCTAGCACATATTAGGTGCTTATTGATTAATTAACCATTTAATTACTATTTACTGGTAGTTAGATTTTTGCATGTCTCAGGGCCTCATTTTTCTCATCTACAAAATGTTCTCTAAGGCTCTTTCTAGTCTAAGTCCTATGAAGTAAAAAAAAAATCATAACATTAAAGCTTTCTTAAGAATAGCACATTCTTAACAACCTTCTCAGGGGAGACTAAGGTTAAAGGGAAAGAAGTCAAATACTTAGGGTCCTGCTTTAAATAGGCTTTTAAAGCCACTTTGAATTAAATGAGACCTGTTATAACAAGACTTCTCTGTAGCATCTCAAATTTCTCCCACACTCCTTGACATTTTTGGATTTTATTTGTACTCTCTGTATCTCTTGTGTTCTCAGGAGAGAACCCTCCCTACTCCAGTAAACCAGGATGCCGACAATGAGTTCCACATGAATCATGCAAATTTCTCAAATTTCATTTTCACAGAAACTGCTGGATGACTTTTCTTTAGCCCAATCTACTGTCCACACCTCTAGGGAATATGGGCAAAGGGCAGAAGAAAATGAAGGCAAGGTCAGGCCCACCAAGAAAAAGTCATTCTTCATTTCAATAGGCACTTTATGCCTATTCAAAAAGGAGCACTTTGAAAGCTTTCTTCTCTGGCATAATGCTTCAACTCAATGCCAAGTGAACTACGGCTGTGCAGGAAGAGGAGGAAAGCTGAACTGAGCTAAATCAAACTAAATCAGTACTGCAGTTACCCCAATGTTAGCCCTGGAGAGGATTTTGGCTGAATTGTGCTTGAGGTCAAATAAAAAAAATTCCTCACACTTCATCAGCATTTTGTAGTCACTTGATCCTTTTTGTTTTTCAACCAGACAGACACCCCAACACAATTTCATATGTGTGTGTTTGTGTATATGAGCATTTATTCATTAAATATCTGGATTGAATATCCAGAGAATATTAAAGTTTGGGATTTTCTCTTGGGGATGCTAAAGTTGACTTTCCAACTAATATCCTATTTTATCCCCATTTTTGGTCATTGGAATTTGTGGAATGTATCTCTGTTATGGAAAAAATTGTTCATTTTTGCTATCAGTGGGGAAAGTGTAAGAGAAATAAATACACTAGCTTTTGGAGTTATAAAAATGTAAGGAGGTGAGAGAACGGCATCCTGTTATTATGGTTTAGGGGATACCTTTGGGAGAATGTGCCTTCCAATTTCAGGAACCCCCAGGCTATCAGCATAAGTGGGAAACAGGATCCAGATTGACAGGCAAGAGTTCATGTTTAATTTGACTCCATAAATGTATATTTACATAGCACTTCATTTACCTGACATTGTGGAAAAGTGAATTTTCCAGATAAGTTTATCCTCCTAAGCATCCAAATTTATTCAACTTTAATTATTTTGGATGGAAATCTTTCTAAAATGTATCATACCCCTTCCTTCAGAGCTATTTAATATCAATAATTCCTTCATATTGATTTGATAGTTTCCTCCAAAGATGCAGATCCCTGCCAGATGGACCTGCACACCTTGCACAGTTTTTATCCAGACCTATCCAAAAATTTGAGATGGTGTTCCACCTAGCATGGTCTGGAGGCTTTCCTCACTTTCTCTTTATGTTGCAAAGTAACACACTGGCTGTCCTGTCCAACTGTTTTTGCTTTGTGACAAGATTTTCTTTTCTTGCTATCAAATAATTCCTTGGTGGTATTTTTCACACGTGGTTCTTTTTTTTTTTTGTTTTTCATTGATCTTTTGTTGTATTCTCATCAAATGAGGCATGTGCATGTTTGTGCTCATTGCACACAATTTCATAGTTTTCCATGTGACACATTTTTAATTCTTTTGAAGTACTGGTATTCCATGTCACACTGCTCTATGCAATAGTGGTAGGGAAAGGGAAGGGAACAAGCATTTTACTAAACACTTACTCTGTACCAGGCACTGTGCTAAGAACTTTTCAAATGTCTGATTTGGTAGAATGTTAGTATTGATAAGTCAAGTCTTCATTTTCACAGGAAGCTTAAGGTCAGTACATGACCTTTGAAATTTGTGTAAAATAATCCACCCACTTACCTCCTTCTGTTCAACTTGAGCTGACTCATTGTCCATTTATACCATTGTTTCTGTCATACATACTCCTGAACAAACTCTATAGCTTGTGTGTCTAAATGTGAACTAAAATCTTAACAATAGACATTTATCACCCATTTAGTCTTTACTTTATAGATATTGTTTTTGTTGTGCGGTGTGTCTGACTGTGAGGAGATATTTTCCCTTATTATTATTGTTTATTATTACAGAATAATTAAAAAAACAATTATTTTATTATGGCTTCCAAGGAATCTTAAGTGATTTTTGCTATAAAAGTTGAGGCAGTTAGATGGTGCAATGGATAGCGAGCTGGACCTGAAGTTAGGAAAACTCATCATCTTAAATTCAAACGTCACCTCTATTTCTAGTTATGTGATGCTGAGCAAGTAATTTAATCCTGTTTGCCTTAGTTTCCTCATCTGTAAAATGGGCTGGAGAAGAAAATGGCAAACCACTACAGTATCTTTGCCAAGAAAAGCCCAAATGGGATCACAGTCATACCAAACTAAAAAACAACTGAACAATGACAGCAGCAAACACAAAAATTTTAAGGTCATTTTATCCCTGTTTTCTGTTGCCAACTAATTCTATAAATTGCAGAGAATGTTCTGTTCTATCTTGATGAATGGAGTTTGCTCATTTGAATGAAATCACAGGTCTACTCCTAGTCTCCACATTCAAAATAAAGAATCTCCAGGTTCCACAATTTGAGCAAAAACTAACCTGAATGTGTTGGGAACAAAGAAGAAATCAGTCCACAGGTGGACACCTGGATGGATCCTTGGGTGTGCAATTTTAACCAGAAAGAAACTGTTACGTTTTCAGTGTGAACATTCATTTCTCTAAAATCAGCAGCTGCAAATCAGGGCTTGATTCATTCTTTAGGGCAGGTAGGTCACCCAGTGGATAAAGCTTTGTCTGCACGGGAAGTCCTGAATTCAAATATGTTCTCAGATACTTACTAGCAGTATGACATTGGGAAGTCACTTAACCCTGCTTCAGTTTTTTAATACGTAAAAATGAACTGAAGAAGGAAATGGCAATCTATTTCAGTATCTTTGCCAAGAAAAGCCAAAATGGATCATGATAATTAGAACAAAACTGAAAGGACTGAGCAATAACAACAGAGAGAAGACATCTTGAAAAGAACTCTTAACAAAGCATTTTTTCCCTTCTGTAGAATCAGATACTTTTTTTTGTAACCAATAGAAAATATACATAATAAGGATTCATGTTTTCTACATCTTTCACCTTGCTGTGAAGTATAAAAGATATGATCCATTGTGGAATTCTCTTCTGTGATAGCCAGCTTGTTTCTCATTGTTGTTTTCACTGAGGGATGTTTTCAACTTATGTGTGGATTACTTCCCAAAAGAGTTTGTATAGATGAAAGCATGTGCGTTTGATCAGTAATGAATGAATGAATGATATTTTCTTGATCACCTTTATTTAAGGTCCAATGTTTTTCCCACACTTTTGTCATCATCTCATTCAGATACTCTGTATATGGATTTTTCAAAACATACACAACTGTATTGCTTCCATAATGGGTGCCCTTAATGTAAAATTGATTTATTCTAGCTATTTTTTCTGTTTTTGTCTTCTTTGATGGCATATCTCTTCTCTTTATAAATGCATCTAATTCTGTGATGTGAGAGTTTGTTTCCTTGTCATTGATGCAGAAAAATTTAATATTATTATTATTTTTGAAATTCTCCCCCCCATTTTTATTCTATTTGTAGTTTCCTTCTATTTTTTTTAAATAATAGCATTTTATTTTCAAAATATATGCAAAAATGGTTTTTAACATTCAGTCATGGAAAACCTTGTGTTCCAAATTTTTCTCCCTCCCTTCATCCTCCCCCAGACAGCAAGTTATTCAATATATGCTAAACATGTGCAATTCTCTATACATATTTCCACATTTCTCATGCTGCACAAGAAAAATCAGATCAAAAAAATGAGAAAAGAAAATAAAAAGCAAGTAAACAATAACAAAAAGGTGAAAATGCTATGTTGGAATGCTATGTAAGGAAAGTCTTCCTGCATGAGTTGATATATAGCAGAGGCTTGGAAGAAGCTAGGAATTTCCACAAGTGGAGATGAAGAGGGAGTACATTCTAGGAAATGGTGACTGCCTGTATAAAAATAGATATCTGATGATTTATCAGAATGAGATCTTTAAGTATTATTTAACTCAAATCCCCTCATTTAAAGAGAGATGAATTGAAAAAGCATGACAGTTCTATTGTAGATTGTTGTTTCTAATATTTTTTGGACTTGAAGACTAGATTTTTTTAAACTATAATTTTAAGAGTTGTTTTGGGAATATGCTCAAGAATAGATAGATTATTAGTGAGATATTCTGGGACATTCCTTTAAGAAGAGCTTTAAAGAATTGATTTGGAGGCACTTATTTTGATGATTCAGAGGGCATTTTTTGCTTCTTTCTTGCTTCTTATAAATGTTCTAGAGAGATGGGATAACTAAATAAATGATCCCTGGATAGCTAAAGTACTATTAAGCTTTGCAAAAGTGAAATAAGTGATTCTTAGTTTGAGCCATTTCAAATAAAGCACTCTAATATGAGAGAATCCAGATTTTGCCTGAAACAGGTAGACATATCCACACTTAAATGGTTCTTTAAAAAGAATAACACTTAAATAAATCCATTCCTTTCCTACTCAACCAAGATTTGATAATGTCTTTTGATCCAGTTCTTTCACACAGATCATATTTAGTGACATGTTAAATACTAGATTCTTGCCATGCATTTTCTATTGCCTTTTGGTTATTTGTAGTTTTAATTCTTCTCACATTTCTGATGTTTTAGGCTTCATAGCCATAAAGCATCCCTGAGAAATATTGGTGCTAAAGATGTGGGTTTTTATAGAAGTGAACAGTTTCATATCAATCAGTCAAAAACAAGAATGAACAGATTGATATCAGCTAGTCAAAAAGCATTTATTAGGCTCCCACTATATGCCATGTTCTGTGGGAAAAAAGGCAAAATCTTAGTTTTTGCTATTGAAGACCTCAAAGTCCAATGGGGAAGACAATATACAATAACTGTACAAATAAATCATATATGTACTATATATATTTCATACATGGATAAATAGGAGATAATCTTAGAAGGAAAACACTGGAATTAAGGAAGACTAGGAAAGCTTCTTATAAAAAGTAAGGATTTAGCTAAGATTTTAAGGAAGGCAGGAAAACCAGTAGGCAGACATAAGGAGAGATTATGTTCTAGGCATGGGGGCCAGTCAGTGAAAATGACCAGGGTTGGAAGAATGATTATCATATATGAGCCAGAATCCTTGAACTGAAGTAATATGGAGAAGAGTAAAAATGTAAGAAGACTGGAAATGTAGGGAAGGACCGGGTAATGAATGGCTTTAAAAGCCAAACAAAGGATGATGTATTTGATATGATTTGCAGGTGGAGTAGCCACTGGAATTTATTGGTGGTGGTGGTAGTTTTGTATGTTTGTATGTGTGTATGTGATGTGGTCACACATGATGAGATTTAAGGAAGGTAATTTCTGTGCAATTTTCCAAATGTGATCCTGTCTAGTTCCATTTCTTACTATAGCGATTGTCAAAAACACACATATTAATAGACTGATTAAATGGGCTTCTCATCTATCTGCATATTAAAGTTTGAGCCACATGCATTTTTCATCCACTTCTTCCTTTCTTGTCCCCAAGGTATGGATGATTAAGCCCGTCTCTCCCTCATTGCTAGGAATTTCATGGAAAAAACTAGTGTTCCAAGATCAGAAACAATTTGTTCCATGTCATGTCTGAAAGAGTATTTAGAGATCCTCACAATGAATTTGGAGCCATTCTTTTTTTTGGACTTTTATGTGAAACTGGCAAATATCTTAGATGCTATGCAAAAATATTCACGAGGTTCTGTGATGCCATTGATTTGGGTGTTGCTTTAACAATGCAGACCTCAGCCTATTTGTGCTTGTCCATCCTGTGTGTTGCTTGTCCATGTGCTCCCATAAATTTGCTATTGGGTGGGGGTAAGGGTATCCGTCCAATGTTCTGGGAATTCTTTTTGTTTTCCTCTGATGTCATGAGGGAACTAGTGGGGCATTCTGACTGTTCAATTGTTATTTTTCACCTTCTACTTATGACTTCCTTATTTTTTAATCACAGATTTGATTTGACAAATCATAGATTTGATCATAAATTTCCTTGATGATATTCTTATTCTTGTTCTTTTCAGTGTTTTGTTTTTCATATGTGATGGTTTGTTTATAGCCACAATGGATGACAAGTACATAAATTTATGTCTATCATTACATCTCAGTTGGTCAATCAATAACATTTATTAAGCCTCTACCAAGACAGTCCCTGCTCTCAAGGAGCTCACAGTTTATATCTACATTTGTCTTTATATCTTATATCTACCTATAACTTTCTTACCTTTTAATAGTTAAATTGGAAGTTGATACCCATTGGAATATTGAACCAAATTATCTCTTTAGAGTAATTACAATAATATTTTATGTGATTTTGATACAGGTAAAAGATATTTTGTCTGAGAAGTACTTTGGGGGTGTTCTATTTTGCTTTCTGAAGACAGCTGCTTTTTAAAAATCAGTGTCTATTATACAGTAGCTACTTAATACATTCGTTAAGTTTAATTGAATTAAAATCAACAAACCACAGTGAGATTATACATGGTCTGTTCTTTTTAAGTCAGTTGTATAACTAAAGATGATATTTGCTATGGGAAATTATCTATGAAAGCCTTATCCTATACCTTTCTCATGCTGTGATTGAGGATAACTTTGATGCCCAAAGAGAATTCTCACAATAATTTTCTAGATATTTGTGGAAATATGTATAGAAGAATTGCATACATTTAACATATATTGGATCATTTGCCATCTAGGGAAGGGGGTAAGGAGAGGAAGGGAAAAATTAGAACACAAGGTTTTGTAAGGGTGAATCTGAAAATTATCCATGTATATATTTTAAAAATAAAAAGCTTTAATTAAAAAAAAACAAAGATTTTCTAGAAACGAAAAAGTAGATACATAGCTCAGCTGCTGCTGAGGTCTTCTCATTCACCTTTCTTTTAGAATGAAAAGTACTATTCAATATCCTTTCCATATGTTTGGGACTTCTTTCTCTTTGCAATATCTTTAGGATTATTCTCTAAGGATTTTAAAGTGGCGTCATTTCTATCATGGATTCCTTCCATATGTATTTGGTTAGGCTCAGTTGCTCTTCTCAAATTCATTTTCTTTAGTGTTATTGTCACAACCTTGGAATAATTCAAACTCTCAGATCATCCTTAAGAGAACTCTCTTATGTAGGGTAGGATTTATTTGCATTTCTTTAATCAAAAGTGATTTAGAGCACTTTTTCATATGTCTGTAGACAGCCTTTAATTTCTTCATCTCAACACTGCTTGTTCATATTCTTTGACCATTTAACTCAGTTCTTTATATTTTTGAGAGGTCTTTTATCAGAGACACGTGCTATAAAGATTGTTTCACAGCTTTCTGTTTTTCTTTTAATCCTGTTTCCATTGATTTTATTTGCACAAAATCTTTTAAATTTAATACAATAAAATTATCTATTTTACATCTTGTAATTCTCTTTATCTCTTGTATGATCATGAGCCTGTAACTCACTTAACTTCTCTTTTAAGAGTTTGCTTGCTATATAACTTGGTGTGTATATGTTTAGTATTGATATTCCTTCAATGTCTATAGTACCTTTTAGCAAGATGTAGCTTCCTTCCTCATCTCTTTTAATTAGGTCTAGTTTTGTTTTTGCTTTGTCTGAAATCAGGCTTGCCCCTGTGTTTTTTTTAAAACCAGGTGAAACATAATAGATTCTGCTGAAAGCTGTTATAAATTGCAAACATCTTTGCAAATTTAGCTTTTCCTTTTAATTTGTTGTTTGCTTTTTATTATTGCTCTAATCAATGATCTTAGTTACTTTAGAAATGATTGCCATGTCTGCATTCATTTTTTTCATAATTTAAAAAATATAGTCAATTTAATTTTTTTACAATGAAAGATTTTTGTTGCCATGTAAGTTAGGTATGTTCATATAGATTGCCTAAATGTGGTTTGAAAAATTTAGTCAATCTTTTTGAAGAGAGACTTCAATTTCCATCTTGAGACCAATGGGATAAAGACTGTGACTATATATTTGCTCCTTGCCTCATCTCTCTCCGAGAGAGGTAGCAGACTAGAATTATACCTCTGCGCCCTCAAATACTGCTAGCATATGTGTATAATAGATTCAGAACCAAAGTGACTTCCATGGTAATTCTAAAGATGGGAGGTATCCCTAAGTTCATCCCTTCCTGCTTAGTCTCTTCCCGCCAAATGCTAGTTATATAAATGACATTACAATTATCAAGTTGTCTTTGTTTCTCTCCATTTGTCACTTATAAATAGTCAAACCACACATGTCTTCCCTAAAAAACTCTGGCATCAACTCTGCCCTTTTATATAGAAATATAGTGTAGCCACAGCATTGTCACAGTATTTCTCCATCAATCTGCAGTCTCAGCTCATTTGTACATCAGCACTGTGCAAAACACCTCATTCTTAGTTGGAAGCCTGAGTTACAAAAATATCATTGGGTATTTGATATAGCCATTTTTCATCCTAAATGCATTTCTGAAGACAGTATTTGTGATGCCTAGGTGCAAAACACCTAAGTGTCCTTTTTCCCATCAATTTCTCTTCTGGACACATTTAAATGTTTATATCCATTTTAAAACATTCCAAATCTTAAGATTTATTCTGGTCAGTGCAGAGAATAATGGGACTATTCTGTGCCTTGATGTGAATAATACACTACTATAAATGCAGCCCAATTGTGCTTTACAGTTTATTTTAATTTTTATTTATTTATTTACTTATTTTAGCAACAGCAACATTCAACTCTGCTGTTTTCTTGGAGTGCCTGTAATCAACTTAAAAACTTAGGTCTTTTTTCACAAGAATTATTATGACACTTTTTCTTCTCTCCTATGCTATACTTGTGCAACTGAATTTTGGAATCTAAATACAGGTGTTTACATTTATCAGCAGCTAAATAAATTCACAGGAATAGAATTCCCAAAGACTCACCTGCTGCCTATTGCTGCCTAATCATTTCTTCAAACCACACCTGGTTTTTTCTTTGCTTGATTATCATGATTGGTTGCCTCCCCTCCTTGTTCCCCAATACATTAAGGTCAGTCTTAGTTTCTATTTCCCTTTAAAATCCTATTTCTAGTCATCTTTTAGCAGCATGAAGGATAATGCTAATCAACTGGTCTTGTACCTACTGCTTTCAAGTAACCAGCAGAAGCTTCTCAGGTTGGCTTCCTTTGCCAAGTACATCTAAACTCCTTTTCATTTTCAAACCGTGCTGCCCTTATTTCTCCCCATTGAACTGATACAAGGTGGTTGAGTAAGCCCATCTTTTTAAGAGGAACCTTAGTGGTTTTAATTTAGCTTGTGATCCAATATTGGGAACCAGTGTTTTAAATTCTCCTTTCTAGGAAAAATCAAGGAATATAGGAAAGAATATCTTTTCAGATTTTTATTTTGTGTGATCATATCTACCTATTGTTTTAGATTTTTAATCACAACTTCTCTTAAAAATACCTACATACATACAAACACACACATATGACATAAAGTTAGCAACTTGCATCTTCCACATTAGCTGACTTTCTTGGATATGAAGTCCAGCTCCACAATGATCATTTTTCTTTTAAACAAGTACTTTCTTGCCTTTGGGGGATCTGAGTTTCTTCTCCATTCTGACAAAACCCAGAGGATCCCTACTAGCATCTTCCCTTTTCCTCCCATTGGGATTCCGGGGCATGATGGTACTTGTATTACCATACCCATTGAAGACTGGAAGAAATTCCCGTTGGAGCTTGCTTACGTCAGTTCTAAGGATGTTCACAATGGATTTGGAAAAATAAAAGCTTAATAGCTTTGCTGTTCTGGAAGCCAAATGTTTTTCAAATCAGAACTAAACATATGTATATATGTATATATTTATGTATGTGTGTGTATGTATATACTTCCTCATGTTAACTAGCAATTTTCTACCCTGGAATATTTCTTTCTTGAAACTTAAAAATCTTTCTTCTTCCTTATTATTTCTTTTTGTATTTGCTACTGCTTTAATAAAGACAAAATAAAGATATAGTTTTTGATTTTGATTGAAAATATCTCACCTTATCCTAGGATCTTCTGGATAAATAAATATGGCTTTCTTCATAAGATCTGGGAGTGTCTCTTCTTCCCACTTTGTATCTAATTTTAGCAATAAGAATGGCATCAGCAGCACAATTGTGGTGTATACTCTGTTCACCTAAGCAATGGAACCAAAAGTGTCAAGTTTTTTCTTTATATGTTGGAGCACCCTGCTTAGAGAAATTTTACACAATAGTTAGAGATTCCTCGTTATCTTTTCCTATGAAAGAGGATTCTAGGCAGGAATGAATTTCTCTCTCAATCAGCATTCTATTTTCCATTTTCCTTTTTTATTCCTAGGAAATAAAAGTTTTTTTTTGTGTGTGTGTGAAATGTGTATATGTATATTGAAGTAGGGGGTAGGGGTCTTATAAGTATGGATATAAACACAGTTTTGTATTGTTGTTAATTACTCTCACTTTGGGAAACAACCAGATGGCATAAATAATCTCAACAGTTTTCATCTGGCCAGAGGGAGAATCCAATAGAGAGCTTTAAAATGTAGAATTGTAACATTTCAGAACTGGGAAGGATCTTGCAGATCACATTGGCTAACTCCATTAATTTTATTGATAAAGTAAGTCTCAGGCAAGAGATCTAAGACCTGCCTTACTGGCTTCTTAAGTATAGACAACAAATCTATACCATACCATACTTCAAATTCTAAGATTTTTTGAAATAGCATGTAATAATGGATAGATTGTTTGATTTCTGATCAAGAGGGCTGTGGTTCAAATTTTAACTCTGATATTTATTAGCTATAAATGTCTCCCAGGTAAGTTATTGCAATTTCTTCTTTTGCAAAATGGAGATAGAAATAGAGTTGTTGTACAGCTCAAATAAATATAACAAAGTAGATAATGAGTTTTGCAAACTTTAAAGTGATAAATAGTGTTTCAGAGTCTAGTGCAGTTTTAAGTCTAAATTAATGCTGCTTTTACATGACTATAGGCTTTTCCATAAATAAGCAAACCTTTATATATATGTATGTGTATATATATATATGTATACATTTAATGGTAAAAGAACATGTTTAATAAGAAGCCTGAAAGTCTACAAGAGACTTGTGAGAAACTCAGTTTGTACCATTTTCTTAAACTAAGAAGTTCTAGAGAAATCTACTATTAGTAGTTCTTTTAATGATCATATGGAAACCTGCTGTTTTTAAGGTTAAAAATGCACGAAGACTTTTGGAATATCCTATATAAACATGTTGTAATTATTTCCATTCTTTGGAGAGTCACCAAACCACTGGTTTGTGTAATCCTTTTTTCTATTGGTACAGATCAAAATCCAATCATGTCTACTTGTCACATAAAATTCTTTTCGACACCTTTCCGTGAATCCTCCATATCTTATCCATTGGGGGCTTTTGTCTGGTTCTTTTTATTATTTTATGGATATTGATGCAATTCTCAAGCTGTCCAGCTAAAATAATAACTATAACAACAACAACAATAATGCTAATAGTTGGCATTCATGTAGTGCTTTGAGGTTTCTAAAGCACTTTACCTTGTTCTCATTAGTATGACTACTCTACACTCATTTTCTGGTCACTCACATCTGGATATGTACTTTACTTCATAAGCACTTGCTGAATTCAATGGAATGGAATTAAATTCATGTGGTTTGAATAAAATCAGGACAGCTAAAGAACTAGGCCAGTGTTATGGAATCAGATGGCCAGAAGATGGCACTTATAGTATTTCTATGTGACTTACAAAAAGAACTAAGTAAATAAGGTAGTGTTCACTTCATTCCAAAAGTAGAAAAAAATAAAACAACTATTTTTTTTAACAGCATTTTACACAGAACATAGTAGTTGCTGGTGTTTTGTGTCTGTCTGTCAGTATTTGTGAGCATGTGTGTATTTTTACTTTTAACTAAGAAATTGCAATGGACTTAACTCTCATGTGGGGAGGGTCTTTGGCAATAAACTTAAAGGCCAGAAGGTTTTATTTGTTCAAGGTTTGCTGCTTCTATTAGGATGCTTTCTCTCCTTTGAAATTTTTGCCAATGCAGTTCAAAATTCTATGGGAAATGAGAGATTCCCCCTCCCTCCTCCTCCTCATTTGTTTTTAGTAACTGTCTTCCCTGCTTCCTCACCCTCTTTGAGAAGAGTTCAAAAGAGAAGAGCTAGGTTTGTTATTCTCACAATCCTGTCAATTCTTCTTTTAGTCAGGGCTTCTATTATTCTTATTTTGAGTTTAATGTAAAAAGGCATTGTCAATGCTGCTTTCACATGACTAGTAGGCTGCCCCATAAATAAGTAGACCTGTTTGTATATATTTTTAATGGCTAAAAAAAAACCCATATTAAATAAGTAATCTGAAAGCCTGTGAAAAACTTGGGAGAAACTCAGTTTGTGCTATTTTGTTTAATTGAGTAAGAAGCTATAGAGAAAAATATTGGTTCTACTTGTCTTAATAGTCACATAGAAATCTGCTGTTTCAGCCACTCCCACGGTTTTTATTCCTTGGATTCCAGAGAAGAAAATTATTGCCCTTAGTGGTTTTTTTTTCATTCCATTTTCTGCTTGGATCCCAAACCTAGTCATGGAGGCCTGGGCAGTACAGAACAGGTAGTATAGATGTGTCCCGAGACATTGCTTTTAGTAGGCACCTCTTAGCCCAGGTGTTCTTACTTTGGCTTGTGGACCCCCTGAATAAATAGCCTGATGAAATCTTTAAACCTCTTCTCAGAAAAGTATTTTTAAATTTATAAAATAAAATGTATAGGATTAAAAAGGAAACCAATTATATTGAAATACAGTTACCAAAATTAAAAAAAATATTTGTGGACCCAGGCTAAGAGCCAGTCTTAGACATTAACACTAGGATGAAATTAATATGAATAATCAGAATCCATCAGATGCTTACATAACACCTTTCTCAAGGAGAGGGACTGTTTCTGTAATGTCATTGATGCAGAACTTACAGGTGAGAGAACTTCTGCTAATGCAAGGTGACAGTTTCTTCCTAATTTTTAGTCTTAGAAAACTGTTGAGAGAACTGATAGATTAGGATTTACCTATGATTGCAGTCATACTGACTGTATGGGTTAGAGAGTGAAGCTGAACCCAAGTGTCCCAGCTTCAGGGCCAATGCTTTATTTATTATACCATGCTGTCTCTCTTAAGAATAGCATCCCTCGGGGCAGCTAGGTGGCGCAGTGGTTAGAGCACCAGCCCTGAAGTCAGGAGGACCTGAGTTCAAATCTGGTCTCAGACACTTCCTAGCTGTGTGACCCTGGGCAAGTCACTTAACCCCCAATTGCCTCAGCAAAAAGCAAAAAAAAAAAAAAAAAAAAAAAAGAATAGCATCCCTCCCAAACTTCTGCATCGTAGATAGGGGACAAGTATTTCTAATCCCCATTTTTACTGAAGAGGAAAACTAATACAAAGAAAAATTAAGTAATCTGTCTTGGAGACCAAGTATGAGATGCAGGTATGGCTTTCAAAGAGACAAAGGACTTACATGCCCTTAATTACCTAAAGCATCCTTCTGAAAAGGCTGGTTTTCCCAGGACTGGCACCAGCTTTGAACAAACTGTAACTGATACAGCATCAGTCTTGGTATTGATTATAGCCTGTTAAACAAGTGTAAAACATAAAGGGAAATACCAATTGTTCTTAACCTCTCTCATCCCCTCCTACTCCCTTTACTTCCTTCCTCCTCTAACATTATTCTGTGTTGTTTGGAGTTCATCCAAATCTTAATTTGTAAATGCAAGCCAATGGGAATGGATATGTCAAGCAGGAAATGTAATCCTTTTTCACATTGCTGTAACATTGACACACCAAAAATATACTCCAGTAGTTTCAAAGCTGAGCCAGAGCAATGCAGAAGAAACCCCTTTTGCAGTCACTTGGAGGCACTGTTGTAGCCACATTCTCTCTCTTTTTTTAAATCTTTTTTTTTCTTATCTTTGCAGCTGCTTCTCTGCCCAAGTTCCCTGCTTTCCTTTAGAGATATTTTACTAAGAATTTTTTAAAGCAGCTCAGCTGCTGGTTATCATCTTAAATGATCTGGCCACTGAATAAAACAGAAAAGGGCTAATAAGGGAAGCTTAGTTTACCAGGCTGCCTACACTGGAAGTTTATTTAGGAGCCAAAGTCTTTTTGAAAGAAACTTCTTTACTTTTTTTTTTATTAAAACATAACTATTTCCTTATTCATTCTGCCAAAAACAGCACAAAAATCCCATTACTTTGTTCTTATAAAATTGATGTTTCCTATATTTTTTCTTTTTGTGATATATTTTCCACAGGAAAAAGCTCTTAATGGAATCAAAACAAGTTTTCAGCACTAGTGCTTGGCTAGTTCAAGGACCAACATGGGGACTTAATCTTTTATTTCAAACCCTTTTTGTAAATTAACAGCCTCCTTTTCGTCTTTCCTCTCTTCCAAGCTCTCAAGCATCTTTCTTTTTAATGATTTCTAGAGACAAGAGGTACAAATCCTGACAGCTTGCACTGTCTTGGCAGTCTGACTTGAACTGGAGTGGGTTATGATTAAATTTTAAATGAATGATTGAAAACTGTTGACAAAACAAGAGGTAGGCTATTTGTGATGCCCCATAGACTAGGAAGGTTGTGTGAAGCACTGAATATTAAAAATGTAAGATTCGAAGTTACTTAGGCTGCCTGCACATTCACACTGGGAAAAGCTGGAAATTGTCATGCTGAAAGGGATCCATGCGTACACAAAAGGTAAATCCTCTCATTCCCAGCTGTTGTCACAAGAGCCCAGAATGAACAAGGAAAGAATAAAAAGAAAGAAAACCCATCTCGTGATTGAACCTCTCAGCAAAGGGCAATGGGCAGGAAAGTAATTATAGAATTAACATTGGAAATAAAAGCTAGCTGATATTATAGCAAGCAAAATTTACTTCCCTCCTCCATTACACCCATCTTTCCCCTGACCAGGAAATCAGGAAAGTGGTTATTAAAATACAATATCACTTTTTTTCCCTCATATAGATTTTTACCTTTGGGTTGTTTTAGGAATCATTACTTCACAGTTTTGGGAAACCAAGATAGGCAACAATTCATTGTTTAAAGAAAAAATGGAGCAAAAGGCAATTGGGAAAATAAAGTTTGTACATTTGCATTTTTTTTCACATGCCAGCTCTGTCTCTAAAGTAAACAGTCTTTCTATACATTGAAAAAGACCTGTTTTAGTCTATGAAGAAACTGAGTGTCTCTTTAGAGCTTTAATTGGGGCAGGATGACTGGAGATTTATCCTAGAGCACTGACATTTTTAGGGTGTTAATACCACTTACAAACTTAGCTCCTAGTTAACAAGAATAGTTAATTAAAATAGGAAAACTCCCAGATGTTTTTGCCCATGCTGTACCCTAGGTGAATTTCTCTCCTGGCCCCTTTTAACCTGGCTGTATCCCAAGGTAAATATCTCTGAACTCTCAAAAATTGGTTTGAATATTCTTGGCCTATTTTATAAAGTTTGCTTGGGCATGTTTTGTGTAATTTGGACTATGCATAAAAAAATGCTAGTTACAATTCTATTTGAAAACGTTCCTTCACAGGACCATAGGATATCAGAGATGGAAAGGACCTTAGAGATCATTCAAGTATTTTATGGCTGAAGAAACCATAATTCTTTATGATTTGTCTAATTTTATAGAGTGGCAGAACCTGCATTTGAAGCCTTCTTCCTCCATCTGGAGTCATTGTTCTCCTGGATCATGAATATGTTTTTAAATGTAAGTAGCAGGTAGGGGAGATAAGCCACAACAAGTTTGGAGTGAGCTGGAGGTCTAATAAGGAGATTAAAGACAATTCAATGCAAATTGACTTTTAGGCAGTCTCCAGCTTCAATGTCCAAGTAATAAAGTTAATTATGAGATAAATTTTCCCTTGATGTGAAAGGCAGCCAAAGGCACTATGAAAAATGTATTCATAAAGACTAATCATTTCTCCAGTGAAAAATTAAGGCAGCTAGGTGGCTTATGTTTGTAAAATGTTCTCTTGACATTGCTTAGCACACCATAGATGCTTAATAAATTCTTGTTCCATTCCCTACTGCAAATCCCCTTTCCTCTTCAAACTTGAAACAAAGTACTAGAGTAGAAATCAGTTTTTTCCTATTTAACAAAGATTCAGGGGAGGTTAAATACAAAGAATTCTATGGGAGCTAAATAGAATATGCTCAAAAAATTCATTAGTACCTTTGGTTTTTATTTACATTTTGTTTTGAATTATATATTTTTCTAATGTTGCTGAGCAGTGTAATTTTTTGTGGGCATATGTAAACAATACATACATATGTATATATACACATACACATGCATACATACATGCAACATGACATGGAAGAAAGTTGGCCTTAGCACTATGAAGGCCTAAGTTCAGGTCCTGATTTTAACAGGTAGCAGCTATATGATACTAAAGGTAGCTGGGTAGCTCAGTGGAAAGAGCACATGGCTTAGAGTCAGGAAAATCTAAATTCAAATCTATAACTGTGTGAACCTGGGTAAGTCATTTACTTTGTCTTAATCTACTGGAGTAGGAAATGGAAAATCATTTCAATATATTTTCTAAGAAAATCCCACGGATATTATAGGTCCATGGGGTCATGAAGAGTCAGACACTACTGAGCAATTGAACATCAGGTGATATGATGGATAGAATGCTGGACTTGGAGTTAGGAAGACCTGACTTCAAATCCAATCTCAGATACTTATTAATTATGATCTTGGACAAGTCATTTAACCTTTTTTTTGTTTTAGTTTAGTAGAATAGTGATAATCATGGCACTTACCTCCTAGAATTGTTGTAATATTTGTAAAGTGCTTAACATAATGCACATATTAGGTGTATATAAATGCTAACGATTTTTGTGATGATGATGCATGAGAATATATTGACTGTGTGACCCTGGTTAAGTTATTTAATTTCTACGGTATCCTAGGCTAAATCTAAATTGCAGCAAAGGTGCCAGATTGTATTGGTAGAGTGAACTTTCTCATCTGAAAGTTGTTTTTTTTAAATCTCTTCTCAGCTGGAATTGTAAAGGGAAATTTGACCTGCTCTGTTTCCAGCAGGGGTCAACTTCTCTCTCTTAAGGCAACTGTTCACCCTTTTATTCTCCTTTCCTACTCTATTGATACTGGATTTGGTGCAGATAGCACACTGGCTTAGGCCACTCCTGCCCAATATTCCCAAGGTCAAGAGATCCCCTACCCTAAGCCTTCCATCATAGGCATAAACTACCACGCTCTAGAAGTTTGCTATTCTAATTGTAATTGCAGATCCAATCCCAATAAGCTTATTATCTAAACAAAAATTTATTGCTATTATAGCAATGTTTGGAGGACACCAGTTCCTCTTGTTCTAAGTTTCTTGGTCTATTGTTTCCTTCCATTCTAAGAAACTGAGACTCAGTGAGCAGATGGGACACAGACACAGGACTAGGAATTTGATTATAAAATATGAAATAAAATGATTATGAAATAGAGATTTTATTGTTTTTCTTTTGAGTGTGCATGATGATGGAGAAGAGGGATATCAGAGAAACAGTGGGCAATAAATCATATCTATCTATCTATCTAAGATCATCAGCTGATGTTGAGAGTGACTGGATTCGACCTTGGTCACTACTGCTTTCATCCACTGAGGCAAGACAGTATAGATAGTGGCTTCCATAAAAGGTGTGTTCTTTTTTTTTTTTAATAAAGCTTTTTATTTGCAAAACATATGAGTGACCTTTCAACATTGACCTTTGCAAAAAAACTTTTTTTTCCCAAGCTTTTCCTTTCCTTCCCCCCACCCCCCACCCCTAGATGACAGGTAATCTAATACATGCTAGATAGGATAAATTATATGATAAATACAATACATGTATACATATCTATACAGTTATCTTACTGCACAAGAAACATCAGATCTAGAAAGAGAAGAAGAAAAAAAAAAACCTAAGAAGGAAAACAGAATGCATGGAAATATTCACAGAAAGCGTTAAAATGCTGTGTTGTGGTTCACTCTCAGTTCCCACAGGCCTCTCTCTGGATGTATATGACTATCTTCATCGCAGCACAACTGGTTTGAATCACATCATTGTTGAGGAGAACCATGTCCATCAAAATTGATCATCGTATAGTCTTGTTGTTGAGTATAATGTTCTCCTGGTTCTGCTGATTTCACTCAGCATCAGTTCATGCAAGTCTCTCCAATCCTCTCTGAAATCCTCCTGTTGGTCATTTCTTTTTTTTTTAAGCTTTTTATTTGTATAACATATGTATGGGTAGTTCCCCAACCTTGATCTTTACAAAGCTTTCCAATACAAATTTTACCCCCAGTCCCCTCCCCTCCCCCAGATGGCAGGAAGTCCACTACATGTTAATAATGTTGAAATGCTTGAGAAGTTATGCAAGAAAAATCCTATCTACAAGAAAAAAAAAAAGAATCAGAGAAAGGCAACACAATGCAAGCAAATGTCAATAGAGATCATGAAAATGTTACGTTGTGGTCCATATTTCATGTCCCTCTTTCTGGGTGTATATGGTTTTCTTCAGTGAACAACTGGAAATGGTTTGAGACGATTCTTTATTGCAGAGAGCCATGTCCATCAGAATTGATCATCATGTAATACTGTTGTTGCTGTGCATGATGATCTCCTGCTTCTGCTCGTTTCACTCAGCATCAGTTCATGCAAGTCTCTCCAGGCCTCTCTGAAATCGTCCTGCTGGTCGTTTCTTACAGAACAATAATATTCCATAACATTCATATACCATAATTTATTCAGCCACTC
>JAJPUD010015019.1:22375-37167 GCA_023553655.1 Myrmecobius fasciatus
GTCTCCTCCCAAAAGCCAGTCCCTGCCATTTTCCACTGTGCATCGTCATTTGGGCTTGAACAAAGCCCAGCTAAAACGACAACTCACAAATACTCTCCAATTAGCTTCCTAGGAACAATGTCAATGAACTCAATTAGTTCTTATTAAAAGGCTTTTATTCAAATTACATAGCAATAACAATAGTTATACAAAATTCCCTGAAGCTCCTCTTCCTTCCCTGCCCCATCCTGACTTCCCTAAATTTGGGCCTTATTCTCCACAATGTAGAGTCTCTGAGAAGAGTACAAGACTCTCTTGTATGATATACATGTGCCTAAGGTGACTTAACAACTCCTGATAATGCAGGACAGTATTATGCTGGCCTGCTCCTTTCCACATTTGAACTCTTTATTACCAGGGGTTATATCCTTGAAGATGCTTCCTTCCTGAGTGACTGCCTATGTTCACATTTAGAATTTATCTGGAATATGTCTCTGCTCCCAACTGGATGTAATTCAACAGTTTTCCTTCAAAGCTCCATGGCTGATGTGGGGGAGAGAGGCAGAGAGAGAAAGTCGCTGCTAATTCCCTAGAAGGATCTCTCCTACAGACAGCCCCCAGCTTTAAATGTTCCCAACACTTTAATTTAAACTATTGAGATTAATGTAGGGTTTAGTCATCTAAATCCCCCAGAGGTGTGGCCAATTTATTTGCTCAGTCACACAATTCTCCTCTTGTTCCAATTAGAGCAAAAATCCAATCAGATCTCAGGAAGAGATCTGGGTTCTTAGATATCTTTTCAAGTTAGTTTGACATCTCATTAATACCATATGATTAAATTCTATTCATTCTAAGTTACTACATCAATTCAGTTGGGTTGTGAGAACAGGGTAGGGATACAGAACTATGTCTCTCTTCTACTTTATAACTAAATTGTATGTTACATTTTCTCTCTCTCTGTTAATATGTGACTATAATATGTGACTATGTAAAGCCGATGAGCAACTATGTGATGCAATGGTTAAGGTGCCAGATCTGAAGAAAAAAAGACTCATGTCCAAATCAGGCCTCCAACACTTAATTAGCTGTGTGGCCCTGGGCAAGTTCTTAACTCTGTTTATCTGTTTCCTCATCTGTAAAATGAGCTGGATAAGGAAATAGCAAACCACTTCAGTATATCTGTCAAGAAAACCCTAAATTGGGTCACAGAGATTCAGACATGATTGAAACAATTAAACAGCCACAACAAATGTAAAGCCTAGTTGGTCATACAACCCTAAAATGTTGTCTATTTTTCACTAAAAGGCAGTTATCCAAATTGTAGGAATAGTGACTCAAAGGAAGTAATAGGCTATGTAGGGTTATCCTATTGCCAGCAAAAATTTATGAGGTAACTATAAATGTTGCATGTGGATACTGGAAGGACATTTAGACCACACTGAAGCCATTAAAAAAATCTATCTCCATGTGCCTCTGAAATGGGGATGGGACACATGGATAGTCCAGAATAATGAATTAGAGTTTTTATTTTGTGCAGAAGAGAACGTTAAATTTGCTTCTTTCTGGGAGTACAGAAGAATGGCGTTTTACAGTGGGGGAAGTACTTTCTGAGGGGTCCTGGGAGACAGGGAAAGGTAAAGTCACAGTGACTGATTTTGCCAGAGCATGCTGATGTAGAGCAGCCAGTTTATTGTTCCTGGCAGACATCTCAGTGTAGAGGTTTTATAGATCATGCATCATATGTGCCTATTTGTTTGGGAGACAAGGACCTATTTCCCTTTCTCTGCATACAGGCTCCTAAGGATGCCTAAGGCTCTTAAACTAGCCTGCCTCCTTCAAGTGGAATAAACCTCATTATTTTTTCAGTTAGACATTCTGAATACTCAGAAAGATGTATATCTTTGCTTCACAACTGCCAATAAAATGGGCTTAAAGTCAGATTATCTGTCCTCATCAATCACCATCATCTCTGTCATCATTATTCAAAAATAATTATCCATTGTCTATTATGTGCAAAGCACATCACTAGTGTTGGTGTGTGTGTGTGTTTGTATTAATAGAGACAAACCCCTCACATATTCTCTGCACTTTCAGAGCTTAGATGTTTTAACAATTTTGGTAAGAAAAAGCATGTAGGTTGAAGAGTAATACAATAAAGATTTATTGATTTTTGCTATATATTAATTTCAATTCAAATTGCTTTCTCCCTACATATTTTAGTTGTGAATATTCACCTAAGAATTTTTTCTTCTTTAATCAGCAAGCAAATACAATTATTTTCAGATAGAAGACTAATCAGATCACAGATTATAGATCTAAGAGCTGGAAGGAGACAAAAAGATTGAATTCAATCTTCTCATGTTACAGAGGAAACTGCCCAAGAAGACTCAAGATCACAAAATCAGTAAGTTTCTAGGACATCAGACACATGCAATCTTTGGGCTAATATTTCCTATTATTGTAGTGAGTCATTTCTCATTGCTCAGAGGAAACAGCATTCTTCATACTTAAAACCAAAACAAAAACAAAACCAAAAAAACTTTAAAAGAAAATTGTACCAGTGATTTTATCAATATAGGAAACTCCCAGTTAGGGAATTCTATGAATTCTACCAATTCAGACTGGCAGCTACTCTGTCATTTATAATCCTAATTTTCTAGGCCATTAAAAGGTTAAATGATTTTCCCAGAGTTCCAGGCTAATCTGTATGTTGCTATGGCAGGATTTAACTGAAGTAATAATGTCTTCAAGTCCACCTCTATATCTATCATGCAACACTGGTTCCTTTGTTTAGCAAATAGCTTCATCAATACTTAGAACATTTTTTAGTCTCAGTGAAGGTAAAAATAACAATGAAATGTGTAACTTGCAGCATCTTTAGAATGTGGAGAAATCACATGCTAGTAAATGATATTCTGAAGTTCAAAACTTAACTTTATGACTTCCAAAGCTCCTGTGTATTTTGGATGGGATCTTCAGCACAAGAAATTTTGGGAATAGAGGCTAGTGTAGCAACTTTGAATATTTGGAAGACTTTTTTTGCTTTCAGTTTGGTGAGAGGGTGAAGGGAGGCCCTGGTTGTTAATAGCTATTGATACTGCTAATATAATTAAGAACTAAGCCACAGGGATGCCACCTGAGCTGTTTAATTCTGGTGAAATGGATGATGGTGGTAATGCTTTTCTACCTCACCTCTCTCTTGTAGAAAAAGACAATTTTGTTTTTGTTTGTTTGTTTGTTTGTTTAACTTTCAAAATAAATACCTGTTCTGTGTATTTACTTTACATATTTTGACTTAATGGGTTCTATTTTTGATGAAGACATAGAAGAAATTCTAATTCACTGCTTATATACTTCATCATTTGTGAAGCAAAGAACAAGTGAAAAATAATTTACATGAAATAAATAGATTAAAGGGCCAAGCTGTGAATTTTTAGTTCCCTTTGCTTCTATCTTTATGGGGCTTTGAGCTAAAAAAGGAAAAATCTTATTAATATTGATTTTCAAAATATTTTATAAGCTTTCTAAATAAAGTAACAAATCCTATGACTCAGACCTCACAGTTGACCTTGTTCACAAACAAGTTAAATCATAATGATCAAGAAAGAACTTGGGTAAGCAGGAAGACTGTTTAGTTAAGATTCATCTCATACACTGTGCTCTGATTGGCTGGTCTATTCCTATGTTAGTTATTTCTATGCTGACCAAGGGAATGCTACACTTGTGACAGGTTGAAAGGAATTGGGAAAGGGTGTATATATCCATATTCTGATGGTGGAGTCAAGAGAGAATAGCTTGCTTTTTTTGCTAAGCTAAATAACTGATCCCTGTTTCTTGTGAGGGCTTGTCTATGAGACATATATATATATATATGTATATATATAAATATAATATACACATATTATTTATAAGTAAAATTTGTGCTCCTCTCTCTGCCTCTCTCTTTCTTTCAGACTCTGTCTCTCAAGAGTTTTGTTAATCTTGTTTTTTTTTTTTTTTTGAATTTTCACTTTTATGCTTCCTGTTAATTTTTTTCTTTGAAATTTTAGGGTTAGGGGCAGCTAGGTGGCGCAGTAGATAGAGCACCAGCCCTGAAGTCAGGAGGACCTGAATTCAAATGTGATCTGAGACACTTAACATTCCCTAGCTGTGTGACCCTGGGCAAGTCACTTAACCCCAATTGCCTCAGCAAAAAAAGAAAAAAAAAGAAATTTTAGGTTTAAAGTGGATTTTGTTTAAACATTTTGTTGCCTTTGGGAAGACTTTTAATTTGTGTTTGTGGGATATAAATATTTGATTTATAATTTTATTCTTTTGATGTACTTGTTTATTTAGTTCTATGTTATTTTATTTTTCTGCCCTCTTTCTAAAGTTTAGTTGGAATTTTATTTTTAATAAACTTTTATTTTTTGATTTTTTTGATATGTATTATTTTGTTTTTCTTTCCCTCCTTACCTATCAATTTTCACTGTTTTGAATCTACTACAATCCTAGCTTGTATGTGAATTACTATTATTTGGTGGTACTAATATGTATCTTGTCATACCATATAGTTGTTCAAATGTGCAAATAGGCAGTTAGTACTGTTAATTTGGATATTTGCCATACTGATTTTTTTTTACTGCATATAAATTATTTTTAGAACTTTGGTTAAATTATACATATAAAGATTGATTAGTTAGTTCTTTTTCCTTTTGATTATTGGTTAATTATTGCCAGAATGCTTCAATAGTGTAAAGATATGCAAACTAGGCAAATACTATCTATCATCACAAGGGTGTTAACATCCATATATAGATATTATTGATATTTAAGGTAATCATGTTTATGGTCACGATATTACAGAATTTTTGATGAATATAATAAAAGAGTTGGAGGGGAATAGAAAATAATCTATAGTACAATGAGGTCAGAATACTCTATTAATATACTCTGTGACTTTTCAGATTTATTTGACCATTCAAAAATACCTTCTGACAATAATTAGAGCCAGTACCTGGAAAATGACCCATCCTTAATCAGTAGTGGAAGAGCATTATAGAAAAATTGCAACAATATTGAATATATGGGTGATGACCTAGTAGATAGGAGATGACCTAAGGTAAATAGATAAAATGCAAACTTGGATATATGCTAAAGTTCTCATTTGTAAAAGAAGCTGAGGCAAGATGTTTGTTTTTAGAATCAAACTTCTCATCTGTGAGTGAAGCTGATTTCATATCTTCCATGCTAAAGATAAAAATTCTCTACCTGTACCTATATGGAGGGCTTATCTCCTTAAGTCAGTTAGAGGCATAGCACCTATGAGAAAGTCCAAATCAGTATTAGAGTGGAAGGATATTGTTTCCCTGTATATGAGGAAGGGCCTTGATCCACTGAATTACAAGGGGAAGTATCACCTATAAATAGATATGATACTTTATTAAAGGTAGCAAAAAGATGCCCACCATAGGAATGTTCAGCACTGGTAGAAATTCCATAGAGGTCTGGGTGAGGAATCCATATGTACAATTGATGAGAACCAGAGTTTTTTCAAATTTCCAGAGTGTGCACCTGATGATTGACTGTGCAAGATGCATGAGTTTAGCACTGATTTTAAACTGTGTTATATATCAACAGTTCACTGCCTACTCAAAGGAGGAATGGATGGAAGAGGCAAGAAAATTGAGTGGTACATTTTCTAGAATTCCTGAGTTCAAAGTAATTTCTGTACTGTATAAAGACATTCAGGATCTGGGAAAGCCTATGGATACACAACTAAGTGGTGGGATGTTTTATTATGCATTGTTTTTACTCATGCATTTTTAAAAATTAATTCTATTCAAAGAACAAAATACTACATACAGTACTGAAGCATTCCTGTCAACCACTGTGGGCTGTTAGACCAAAGTTATATAACTAGGATTCACTGAAATATAGTAAATACAGAGTAGATGTGCACTCCTCAGAGGAGGGCTTTGCTCTATGAGTAAAACAGAATTGAATTAGCTCAGAAGAAACATGAGATGCTTAAATGTTCATAGGGACTATTTCAACCTGTGGTGGAACATTCTGATTTTGTGTTGGTATAATCAACCACATTAAGACACACAAACTTGACTCTAACATAATGATGTCATTTTGGCCTTCTTTGAGAATGAAGGAAAATATCCCACTAACTGACCAATTAACCAACTAACCAACCACCAATTCTGATGAAATAAATTCACAAAGATCCATATCTTCTGGATAAGTAATCAGTGCTGCTATATAGAGAAAAGTGGTAATGAATGATTAAAAGTCATCCACTCAGAGTGCTCAGGGATTCCCTAGTACTTCTGCTCAGTGGGAGAAGATGAGTGTAAAGGTCTTGAAGAGCTTGAGATGCAGGTCTCTTCCTATTGAACAGCATTAGGATGATGACTTATTAGTTCTCTGTTTGGGGAATGATGATTCTAATAGTAACTTTTATATAGTGCTTACCATGTGCCAGATACTGTGCTAAGTGCTTTATAAATATTACCTCATTTCAATCTCACAACTACCTCATGAGGTTGCTGCTATTATCGCCTTTATTTTACAGATGAGAAAATTGAGTCAAATTGAGGGTAAGTGACTTAACTTGTTCAGACTCACACTTTCAGTAAGAGGCTGGATTTTTTAAATTGAGATTTTCCTGTCTCAAAGTCTTGCATTCAATCCACTGCACCAGCAGCTCCCCACCATGTAAAATCTTCTTTCTTTCTTTTAACTAGAAATCTAGAACAGCAACTCATTTATAACTCATGTTTTGAAAAAACTATGCGAGATCAAGTGACTCAACTATTGTCACACAGACACGTTATGTTTAGAGGCAGGACTTCTATGCTTTCATCATCTTTGATGTGCTGATCTACATATATATATATAAATATATATGTATATACATATATACGTATATGCATACAAACTAAAGTGTAAAGTATTGCAGAAACACATACATTGCTTTTTGTTAATACTTAAAAGATCTATAATTACATTAATATAAGTACTCCTTGCACCAATATTTTACAATGTTTCTATACCTAAATAGATGATATCATGTAACCTCACAAGATACCTCACCTGATGACTAATCTGGTGACATACTTCTCTGTGTTTTTAGTTATGTTCTAGGATGACATACAAATATCTCCCTAGAATTCTATCAAATCCAGATTTTCCATGTATCCATATCACCATCCTTACAAGACTCTATCTCTACCTTCTACTCACCTCTACCTGTATTATCTCTATTTCTCACTCTGCCACTACTTTCAACTCTACATCTCTCTCTATATATAAACATCGATTTAGATGTAAATATCTATCTATCTATCTATCTATCATCTATCTTCTTGTGTTTGTCTGTAATGTAATGATATAGATTTATGTTAATCATATATTTATAATAAAAAGTATATATGACAGTATATAATGCTCACTAATGTACTATTCTAATACCTCACTGTTGTATGAAAGTGATCCTGTTTCTTGGATATTATGCCAGTCTATATGGTCAGTTCTACAAAAAAAATTATAGGATTAATTTTTATAGTAATTAATAAAACTGCTGAACTTCAGAAATATTGCAATTTTGATTGATATAGGGACTATCCTCACTGATAAAATCACAGAATTTTTATAATATTAAAGAAAGCTAACACATTTAAAAAATATTTAATCATTATTTAGTAAGATTCACACCCATATAGACATCTGCTATGTGAAAATGACTAAGATTTACAAACTATAAAAGTAAGTCACAAAGAATACTTCCCCCCCAACAAGCTAGCAAATATTTATTGAGCACCTGCTATTTGCTTTGTATTTTGAGGTGTATGGAATACATCATGCTCTTGTGTACCTTATATTTTTAGTTGGGAGACAAGATATACACACATATATGCATGTATACCAACTTACATATGTACTTATGTGTGGATGTGTCTACCAACTAATAAAGGCATACATACAGAGACACTTAAACAGATAGCAATATGGCTATATATGATTAAGTATTTAAATCATTAGTAAAGAGAATGAATGCTTTCAGACAAGTTGTTCCAACTCCTAAATGAAGGGAAAAAACCCAACTATTCAGAAAGCCACCCTTAGAAGATATGAAGAAAAGGTAGTGTCATTTCCACACAGTTGGGTGGAGGGAAGACTACCACTGTGGGCATTCTTCTTTCCTTTTCTTTCTTCCTCTCCCACTCTCTAGCTTCAGAGTGCATAACCTATATAGGCTATCTGGACTGCTTATGTGCTTTGGGTGAAATCTGATAAAACTAAAAACCACTATACTTTGTTATCTTTCCTGCTTATGAAAACTTTAGAACTTCTGGGCCTCTTCATCTGCTCTGAAGATGAATTCCTTTTATTTGTTGTCTTCCCTAATTAGAATGTGAGGTCCTTGAAAGTCTTTTTTTTTTATTTGTGTCCCCAAGGCTTAGTACAATGCTAAGCACATAGTAAACACAATGAATATTTCATTCATTCAGGGTTGAATGGTTAACTTTATTTAGACATGCCTCATTTTATTGTGCCTTGCTTTATTGTGCTTCACAGATTTTGCATATTTTTTTGGTTTTATTACAAACTGAAGATTTGTGGTACCTTTGCACAAGCACCTATTGGTGCCATTTTTCCAACAGCTTATGCTTGCGTCATATCTCTGAGTAACATTTTGGTAATTCTCTCAATATTTCAAACTTTTTGATTATTATTATGTCTGTTATGATGGTCTACGATCAGTGATCTGTGATGTTACTATTGTAATTATTTTGGGGTATCACAAATCATACTCCTCTAGATGGAGAACTTAATTGATAAATGTTTTGAATTCTGACTGCTCCACCAACCAGCTGTGTTCCCCATCTCCTTTTCCTTAGACTTCCTCTTCCCTGAGACATAACAATATTGAAGAATATTGCATAAACTCAATTAAGAAACCAGTGACAGGATTTAAGAGGATTGACTCCAATTCTGAAAGAAGTTCTGCTGTAGGTAAAAAGTAGCCTGTGTTGCTACAGAAATCTTTTGTGAAAAGAAGAATTGATTGATGTAGCAAACTTCATTGTTTTATTATTTAAGAAATTGCCATGGTCACCTAAATATTTAGCAACCGCCACCCTGATTAATCAGCTACCATCAATTTTTGTAGTATTAAAGAAAAGTAACACATGTCTTTAACATTTTAACCCTTTTTAAAATAAGGTTCACATCCTTATAGGCATCTGTCATGTGAAATGACCAAGATTTACAAATGATAAAAATAAACTACAAAGAATACTTTCCCCCCCAATAAGATAACAAATATTTAATTGTGCACCTACTATTTGCTCAGTATTTTGGGAGGTACAGAATGAGTATAAAATATAGGCCATTGTTATATTGGCTACCCCAACTGTCAGTAACCTGATTAATCAAAAGCTATCAACATAGAGGCAAAACCTTCCACTAGCAAAAGATTACAACTTGTTGAAGGCTTTAGATGATTGTTAGCATTTTTTTAAACAATAAAGTATTTTAAAAATTAAGGTAGTTACTTTTTTAGATATTATTGAATACTTAAGACTACATTATATGATTAACATAATTTTTATATGCACTGGGAAATAAAAAAAATTGTGTGACTTGCTTTATTGTGATATTTATTTTATTGTGTGGGTCTGAAAACAAATTTGTGATATCTCTGAAGTGTGTCTGTTTATTAATTAACAAATACTTCCTTGTATACCCTTGATTTCTATGATAGTCAACACATGCTTATCATAAGGGATACACTGAATATTGTTGTTCACTCATTTCAATTGTGTCTGACTCTTTTCAACTCCATTTGGGGATTTTTTTGGGCAAAGATATTGAAATGTTTAGCCATATCCTTCTCTGTCTAATTTTACATACAAGAAATTGAAATAAATTGGGTTAAATGACACTCTCTGAACTCAGATCTTCCTAACTACAGGCTGAGTGCTCTAACCACTGTGCTACCTAGTTGCCCTATGCTGAATGTAGTTTTACACACACACAAATACACACACACACATCCAATAATAATTAGTTCCAGTTGAGAGAAAAGCAAAAACGAAACAAGAGGCTTACAGTCTAGTGGATATACACAGATATTTAAATATAAAGTTTATACAAAGTAATTTCAAAAGAAAGGAGCACTGAGGACTGAAAGCATCTAGACAGTCATGGTATGGGAGGGAACATAAGATATGCTCTGAAAGAAGCAGGGAATTTTATGATGTGGATATGAAGAGGTACATTACAGACCTCTAGGGAATAGGGACCTTCTAGGAAAAATATAGAGATGAGAAACTGAATGTCAAGTATAGAGAGCTGTTATTAGGCCAGCTTGACTGAGAGAATGCACAGAGCTGAACAACATGAAATAAGTTGGAAAGGTTTATGGGAGTTAAACTGTAGAAGGATTTAAAATCCAGGTTGAAGATTTCATGTTTTATCTTATTGTAAATAGGGAGGCTCTGAAGATATTTGAGTAAGGGAGGGACATGGACAGATCTCTATTTTAAGAATATTAATTTGGCAGCTGTGTAGAGAGTAGGGTAGTGAAGCAGAAAGACTGAAAGCAGGAAGATCAATCAGGAAACTATTTTATATTGTAGTGAAAGGTGATAAGAACAAATTATAATAGAGTGAATATAAATTATATGTGAATGAACACAAAAGTACAGGTATTGTGAAGGTGGAGATGACAACATGCAGCAACTGATTGAACATATAAGGAAGGAGAGGATCGTGGGAAGTAAAAGATTATTCCAAAGGATGCTATGCATATCTGCACAACTGAAACAACGATGGCCTCCTTAACATCAATAATTAAGCTTGGAAGGATAATTTTTTTCTTTGTGGAAATGTAAAGATTTCTATATTGGACAAATTGAGTTTGAAATGACTATGAGACAATTGGATGGAGATACAATTGATAATTCTCATAATGTGTTCAAAATAGACAAAAATGACATATATTAGGAAACATAGTGACACACTCTCCTGATTGTCTTTCCTAGGCGAGAAGTGTATTAAATATACACAAGAAACTCCTTGATCATCATAGCTAGAATTTATGTAACCTGGTTAAGTTTTCAAAGCATATTACTTATGTTATCTCATTTGGTCCTCATAATAACCCTTCAAGGAAGGTTCTGTTGTTATCCCCATTTGCTTATGAGAAAAATGAGTCTGAAGGTTACATGACTGATTTAGAATCACACAGCTCATAAGTATCTGAAATAGAATTTGAACACTCCTTCCTGACTCTACATCTAGTACTCTATTCTACTGCATCATCTAGCTGTCTCTATACATACATGTAAGGGAATCTATCCCTTAGACTCCAGACTTCCCTGGGTATATTGTATTCCTGTGACAAATTATCTTCACTTCACAAAATGCCTCTATATGTGGCAGGAGGGAATTTACATAGCAAATGATAATGGGAATTGAGTAAACCACACTGATTCCATCTTGTGATTCAATCCTGGATCTAGCTCAGTTCCCTTTCTATTCAATTATACGTCTAGTTCAATTTCTGTCTTGTGAGAAAACTTTTTTCAATTATGGGAATTGTGAGAAAGCCCTATTGTATTGTGTTACTGGAACACCTCTACTTGCTGCTTAGTGAGCCTTTATTAAGGATCAAGATCATGCTGACCAGAAATCCAGTCAGATCTGAAGATTAATACAATAAGTGGTTCTCATCTCAAGCAACCTATATGTCTTATTTGAAAATTGGCGCTATAATTATCAACCAATTATTGTTTCTTTATTGAATACAGACACTTTGGGAGAATGGGACACTTCTTTTTTCTGATTGTAGGGAATTATACTGTTCACTCTTCTTCTCCCAACTTGGAAAGTCTCTAATCTTTCTTTCATTTAGAAATCAGATTATTTAATTTTGTATCCTGCTTAGTTTTTTTATTTTAATTAATTGGTCTTTTTTGATAGTTTTTAATGGCACAAAAATTTGTCTCATTCTATGTTCAGGGTCTTTGGACTGACTGAGCCCTTTGACCATTTTACTAATGAATTGTATTACTTGGATTGTTTCCTCTGTTATTATTAATTAAGCATGCATCAGTTAGAACTCCTTCTGGTAAGAAACAGCTGGGTGATATTGAAGATAGAGTAAGGAATGGACCAGGAAGAACTGAGTTCAGATATGACCTCAGATGAAATGATTTGCCCAAGATCTCTTTCTTCAAGCCCTTAGTGTAGACGACATCTTTGTGGAGCTTTCCCTTATACTCATGCTTAAAAAAAATGATGTGTTCAGCCATGCTGTCAAACATTTTCAATGAGGACAAACATGCAATTGAAGTCAGTTTCCACACTGATAGTAAATTCTTCAACTTGAAAAAGTTACAAACCAAAATTAAAGTGGAAGGAGTGCCATACTATCCATATGTGGAACCATAAGTATAGTAAATAATGAAGTTTTGAATGCTGTGGATAACTTTACTTACCTTGGCAATATACTTTCCAGAGATGTACACATTGATAATGAGATTAACACATGCATTGTCAGTGCTAGTTAGGGGTTTGGAGGTCTCCAAAGGAAAGTGTGGTAGAGGAGAGGTATTAGACTGACTACCAGACTGTTGATCTCATTATTGAATGCCTGTGAAACCTGGACAGTATATCAATGCCATGCCAGGAAACTGAATTACTTCCATATAAATTGTCTTAGGAAGATTCTGACGATCACCTGGCAGGATAAGATACCAGACACTAAGGTCCTTTCTCAAACTAAACTGCCAAACATTCCAACTCTATTGTAGAAAGCACAACTCTGTTAGACTGGCCACATTATTCACTTGGCAAAAAATTTATTGAACTCACACAGGGCAAGCACTCACAAGGTAGTCAGAAAAGACAATGCAAGGATACTTTCAAGGTATCTATTAAGAACTTTAGAATCAATTGTCTGACGTGGGAGACACTGGCACAGGACTGCCCAGCAAGTAAGGCGTATCCTCATCAGAGAAGGTGCAGTACTCTATGAGAAAAACAGGATTAAATTAGGAAAGGAAACTTGAGATGTGCAAAATTAGAGAAGCTACCCCAAATGTTCATACAAACTATTTGTGTCTGACCTGTGGCAGAGCATTCCAAGCTCATATTAGTCTCATCAGACACAGCCAGACACACTGTAACTTGACTCTAACATGGTGATGTCATTTTGGTCCTCTTCAAGAAGGAAGGTCAACAATCATAATTTTTATTTTTATTTTTACTTTTATTTATTTTTTTTTTTGCTGAGGCAATTGGGGTTAAGTGACTGGCCCAGGGTCACATAGGTAGGAAGTGTTAAGTGTCTGAGGCCAAATTTGAACTCAGGTCCTCCTGACTTCAAGGCTGATGCTCTATCCACTGCACCACCTAATTGCCCCTTCATACTCTCAATTTAAAAGTGATTCTTTTTTTATATTAAAACTTTTTATTTGCAAAACATATGTATGGGTAATTCTTCAACATTAACCCTTACAAAGCTTTCTGTTACAAAATTTCCCCCCCTACTCCCCACCCCTCCCCTAGATGGCAGGAAGTATAGTAGATAGAAATTAAGATGGCTGTAGTTGGCTGGCAGGTCATGGGGTAGTTATTATAGTGGAAAAGGTAGTTAGGTTCTTCATTCCACTCAACATTCTTAATTGAGAAGACGTATTGCATAATGTTTACCTTATTTCCTGCTCCAATTTTTATTATTTCCTTTTTATGTTGTGTGTGCTACCTATGAATTTGCTGCCAATATAAAATATGTATATGATTATCTAAATGCCACTTTCAGAGAAGTATGAGTAGATATTTCTGGAATCTTACCTAGCCCATTTCAAGGGAGACTTGGAATCCCTTCCTTGATAGAACAAGAAAAGGACTAGAAAGTTGGGTGTTCACTCCTTCAATCAATCAATCAATCAATCAACATCTACTATGTGCCAGGCACTGTGCTAAGAAATGTGGATATAAAAAGAATCAAAAGACAGTTTCTTCCCTCAAGGAGTCTAATAAGGGAGATAACACATAAAAAATATACAAAACAAGCTATGTACAGGGTGAATAAGAAATAAGTAACAGGAAAGGCACTGCAATTAAGAGATGTTGGGAAAGGCTTCCTATTGAAGGATCTTAGTTGGGACTAAAAGGAGCCAGGGAGATCAATAGCTGGAGCAGAAGGAAAATATTCCAGGTATGGGAGATGACCACAGAGAATGCTGGAGTTGAGAGATAGAATATATTGTTTGTGGAACATCCAGGAGACCAGTATCACTGGATCAAAGAGGACATATCAGGGAATGAGGCATAAAAAGAATGTAAAGGTAGTCAGGGCTAGGTTATAAAGAGCTTTGAATACAAATCAGAACATTTTATATTTGCTCCTTGAGGCAATAGGAAGCTAGTGAAATTTATTGAAAAAGATGCTAGGTATACAGAAATAGAATTATATCTGTTTGACCCCCAATATATTGCTGATCTATGGCTACAATAGCAATCTTGTAACCTATTTCTTTCCTAGTTGCTCTTAAAGGGAGTTATGGTGAGCCCTCATTTACGCTTTTCAGTTTGACTCCTCACCAAATGTTAATTACACAAGACACCAACACACATAGTGGAATAGCAAGTAAACCCATTTATCTGAGTAGTAAATCATGTCAGATGAATTATACAGATTAGAATTAATTGCTAAAGACAGAATAAATGAAATATATTGGAAGCAAAGATATCTAAACAGAGAGAGGGAGAGAAAGAGAGAAGAAGAGAGAGAGAGAAGAGAGAGAGAG
>JAJPUD010015020.1:0-19529 GCA_023553655.1 Myrmecobius fasciatus
TGTGTGTGTGTGTGTGTGTGTGTGTGTGTGTGTGTGTTTTGGCACAGTCTTTATAAGTTCCTTGAAGGCAAGAACTCTGTATCCTTACTTACTTTCTCCACAGGACCTAGCATGGTGCTGTGCATGTGGTGTTGAACAAAATTTTAAAATTAATAAAATTCTAAGTGTTGCCATTTTAGCATCATTCATTTGAATTTTTTCAAAATACCCTATGTCACCACACTGAGATTGTCTACACAGTGGCACAAAATATATTTGGGGAAGGGATAAACTGATGCATATGGGTGTGGGTGGTGTTTCTTAAAAGCAAAATAGGTTTGGCCCAACCAAAGATTTCAGCCAAGTACATTTTCTTTGAACTGGATCTTTTCTACTGTAGTGAAAGAGAATTCTAGCCAACAGAGTTAATTAATGCCAAATGAAGACAGTCTGAACAGGTGGTTGGTTCAGGCTCTCTCCCCTCTGTTTGCCTATATATCATGAATGGAGAGTGGCTTGAGTGAGTTTTGCCTTACTGACAGCTGTCAACTGTTAATGGGCCATATGTAATGATGGATAAAGTTGCTGTCAGTTATCAGTGAACCATATGTAAATGATGAATAAAATGACAGACTGATGAATGCTCAGAAGCCAACAAAAGCCCTTGACTACTGGCCCAGGTGTCAGCATCTTAACTTGGTTGTAAAGAATAATATAAAGGATAACTCATTTTAAATAGGATTTCCAAATTAAAAAAGAATACATCTATACCTGAGACCCTCTTGTCTCTCATAACCTTGAGGTGTAGACATTAAAACTACATCTTATCTTTAACAAATTTCTTTAAGAATCATTACAATCCATTGGAAAACTATTCTATATACTCGATCTCTTCATTTAATCCAAAAAGCAGATTCCTTGAGATGTGGGCATCAGATAGTTTACATGACAAAATAGAGTTCAGAGTGAAAGCCAGGGTAAGATTAGCACATGTACACCCCATAAGTAATTCTTATTAAACATTCCTGAGGCATTCAGAAATGGTGAACTGAATAAAGAATGCATAGTTTGTTCCTTCAAACATCTCTTTTTGTACTTGGATGTATGATTTTATCAGTGCAGAAAATTCTCACTGATGATCTTTCTCTACAAAGGCAGTTTGTCACTTTCTCTGCAATTTACAGTTTGAAAAACCTGTGGGGAAAGGAGTAAGAGGGAGAGAGAGGATCAAGAGATTATGTGATATGTCCAAGTTTATATGTTTTCTAAGGCTTATTTATATTAGAGGCAGGATTTGAACCCAGATCTTCCTAAAATCAAGACCTCTTTCCCTTCATCTTCTTCATGTTAAGTTTAAAATATTTACTCATGTATTTAGCTTTTATATAAGAAACCTCCCAATAAATATTCAAACAACCTTCTTCTAAAAACAGTTCTCCAAAGCATTATTTTATTAAATAACTAAATTAAAATTATTGAATAAATCAATATTATTGTATTTATATTAATATATAATTATATTATATATTAAGATATAACATTAAATAAATTTATATTATTAAATAAATAAATTATTAAAAGAAAAAACAAAGGATTTGTCTTCTAACTTTTATACTATTACATTAACATTGACCAATACATTTGGCTAGAGCTCTTTGGGTTTTTGTTTTGCCTGAATGCTATTTGCTTTGTTTTAATCATTACATTATTGTTCTCTTGTATTTTTATTATCCACCATACATTATATTTGTCTTCCCATTTTTCTCTGGATTCTTTTTCTTTATTCTTTCTAATGCAGTGAACTTTTTTTGTAAATACAAATATTTTCATTATGTCAATAATCTTGGAATATATTGCTAGTCAAAGGGAATGATAGAGTAATTTCTCTTTCAACATTGATTTAAAAGACATCTAATAGGATTTCATTGATTAAAGGATAAAGTATTTATTTGCATGAACAAAATCTTTTTGAAAGTATGGTTTGGACCAAATGATCAATAAAATCCTTTCTAAAATTCAGTAACATCAATTTCCTTAACTTAGCATTTAAGATTCTACGTGATCTATTGTCAATATAGAAAATGATTCAGAGTGAATGATCTTCAAAATACTTGGAGCTTTTACAAATCTGGAACCTTTCCATCTCAACTTTACAATTTCTCAACAACAATAATAATGAAAACAAAAAGAAGAAGAATAAACCCTCTTCCCTAAAAATTATTTTCTACCCAAGTCATTCTAAATAAATCTTGCTGGTTCTTGCCTCCTTGAATTTGCTTATACTATATGCCTCACTTGGTTTATACTACTCTTTCTTTTTACATATTTAAAGCCTATTTATCCTTCAACAATATTGAAGGTGACTATTTCAATTTGTTTACTTTTTAACAATCAAACATGAATATCCAATATGAAATGGAGTTAGTCTTCTCCTTCTTCCCCTCAGCCCTTTTGAATCATTTTTTTTACACCCATCCCCTTTTCAACACTTATTTGATCACTTCCTGAGTTCAGTTACTTCTTACCTGTAGAGTTCTAATAATCTCTAAATTTTCTGGGAAATCCTCTATTACATCCATTCTTTAATCCATCTTCCATAAAGCTAAAAAAGCAAATTTCCCAAGGCAAAGATCTAACCCCTTTTGAAAAGTCTTCAATGACTTCTAGTTGTGTCTAGGATAAAATGAAATTCCTTAACCTCACTCTAAACTAACCTATACAATTTAATTCTAGTGTCGCATTACTTTTATTCTCAGTTTTCACATTTCACTTGGATTAGATAACTAGGGAGTCCCTATCTAAGTATTTCTTACTATGTGCATTAACATAATGTTGAGTCTCATCTACCTAATGTATTGCCTACTTCTCTCTGCCTCTTAGAATCATTTTATTTCCTCAAGGTTTGACTTGGATACACCTCTGTAAAACCTTCATAGATTCCTCCAATTGCTTCTTAAAATTATCTTATATTTTATTTCTCAACACATTATAATAATTAATAGCAATAATTACTGAGAATTATAAAACATCTCCTAATTTTTATAGAGAGCTTTAAGTTTAAGAGCACTCACTTTTTTAAGTTTCAGAAATGTTAGTTCCAAATTTTCCTTTCTTCCATTTCTTCCCCCAGCCATTGAAAAGGCTAGAAATATATCTATTATACATAAAAAGCACTTTGACAGAGTAATCTCTCTCTCCCTTCCTCCCTCTATTCCTCTATTCCTTCTCCCCTTCCCCTACTCTCTCTCTTTTTCTTTTTCTCTTTGATCACACCAATTGCCTCTAAAACATTTCAAATTAGTTGTCCCCCAAAATGTCTTAAATTAAATATACAAAATATATACATATGTGTATGTATATATATATGTATGTACATATATATGCATATATATGCCAATTAAAATAATGTATAACTTACATACTGCCGTTCCCTCTCTCTTTACTGAAAGACAGGAAGTACATTTTCTCATTGATTCTCCAGGATGAAAACTGGTCCTTATTCTTAATCTTAGTTCAATTCTCTCTTTATAAGCAATTCCCTTTATGTTATTATAGTCATCACAGGTATTGCTCTCCCCAGTTCTGCCTCCTTCATTATCTCAGCAAACAATCCTTCCTATATTTCTCTGAGTGACTCATATTTGTAATTTTTTAAGGTGCAATAATATTACATGGTTATAACACAGTTTACTCAGCCAGGATCTATTTTATTAAATTTTATTTTAGTCAGTTGAATTGAATTGAAATTAGCCAATTTGATTAAAAAGTTAAGTATGTTTAGAAGAATTGCACATGCTTAGCTTGTATTGGCTTATTTGCTATCTAGGAGAAGGGGGGAGAAAGAAAAAAATTGTAATTATTGAAAACTATTTTTGCATGTATTTTGAAAAATAAAGTTATTATTTTTTGAAGTTTCTAAGTATAATTAAAGAATCTTGCTAGAGGTTTACCATGTTTACAGTTACCCTGTAAGGGAAGGGTGGCTTTGGAAGTAAATATTGAAGAAAGGTGTTTTGATTTCTGAAGGATGTATACTTGTGATATGTCATCTCATAAGCTCTGTTAAAAATAATAGGAGATCCTTCCTCAAGTTAGAAATAAATTCTAGTCTTAACCTCAGAGATAATGAAAAATAGAATATCATGAAAGGGAGAAAATCATCTAAGAGCTGCCCTTCTGGGTTTATAGATTTTTTTTTATTTGTTTGTTTGTTTGTTGATCACCTCAGACTCAACATGTCTAAAATCAGATGCATTATGCTCCTTCCAGCTCCTTCCCCTGACTTCCTTATTTTGATCAGTAGTACCATCATTTTCTCAGTCACCCAGGCTTGACACCTTGGAGGCATCTCTGACACTCTCCTCTTGTAGTGAATGAGGAACAAAGACCTAAGAATTCTTCTATAATTTCTCCTGTACCTGCCTCTTTCTTTTCCCATTTCAGGGTTTCATTGCATCTCCTCTAGACAACTGAAACAATTTCCAAACTGATTTCCATGGCTGCAGTTCATCACTATCACCACCACCATCACTACCCTCTTTTGCAGAAAACCTCATTATTGTTTTAAACATATCACTTTCTTTAAATACTAATCTTCTGTCATACTTTCATACATCAATCCTGTAAGGTAAGTATTAAAAGTGTTAACTGTTTCCATTTTACAGATAAGGAATTATCCATGTGATCTCAGATAAGTTAATTCATCTCTCTTGATCTCGGTTTTGCCTATTTAAAATAAGGGGAGTTGATCATGACCAAGATAGGTCACTTTCAAAACCTATTCCTCTATATCATTTAATACTCTATTGTGGTGTTCATGATGATATGGTTCCTGTCTCTTTCTTTTCATCATATCTCATTACTCATCATGCATTTTATGTTCTAGCCACACTGAACTACTTAATATTGTCTTATCTTGTCATAGTATATGATGCCCATGTACCCTATGTAGACTTTTCCCTACAAGAGGAATGTATTCTTTCTTATTTTTGCCTGTTAAAATTATTCTCTTTAGAAACACATATGATCTAATTTCTTTACAAACCTTTTCCATGTGTACTTAGAAAAAAATGATCTGTATTCCATCAAATTTTTTGAAAGTATTTTTTTTCTGAATCTTGTATCATTATCTAAAAATATATATAGTTTCAAGCTGTAAAATGTTCCTTATTTTCAGGTTAAATATTGAACTTTCCCCTTAGACTTAATGCAATACTTTGTTATGTCATTCCCTAACACACTAATTAGGTAATATTACACATTATAGCTGTCTGTATTAGAGTCTTCTCCTCCGACCATACTGTTAGCTCCTTTAGGGCAGGGACCATGACAATTAACCTTTGTAGTCTTCCTTCTCTACCACTTATTACAATACTCTGTATACATTATGTGCTTAGTAAATATGTGCTGCATGAATGCAATGGATTTTATTATTCTAGCAGACTACAAACTCTTTTTAAAAATAATTTATTTAAAACTAAATGCAAAATTAAACAATAAAAAAGACAGAAAAAGAAAAACAAAAGAAAACAAAACATTGTCATGTGTAGAACATCAGGAGGACTCAAAACATAACAATAAATTTCCATTTCAAGAAAACACATAATAATGGAAGACATTATATTCATTACTGTTCATATTTTCTTTGCTTCCTTCTAGGTTATTCTTTTGTTCTCATACTTCCACGCATATCTATCTACACACCTATATATAGAGAGGTGTGTGTATACCCCTATATATATACACTTTACATATATACATACACATTTACACATTCATAGACATGTATCTAAAACCATATTAACTTAGCTCACATACAATATGGATTTCTCTCTTGATTGGAAATCTAATTTTGACTTTGTCTGAGATCAATGATTACTAGCCCCACTTTTTTTTCTTATCCATTCTAGTCCTGACCCTTGTATAGTGCTTGTGTATCTCTTATTCCTTATCCCTGCTAACACTTTTACTTTAATTTTCTTCCTTAATTTGCTTTCTCTTCTTGATATGTTCTCTAGAGAATATTTCACATTCTCTTCCATTTTTTCATTCTTTTTTTGTGAGATAGATGGGATTAAGTGGCTTGCTCAGGGACACACTGTTAGTAAGTATTAAATGCCTGAAGTCAAAGCTGAACTCAGATCTTCCTGAATCTAGAACTGGTGCTCTATCTACTGGGCCAGCTAGCTGCCCCTCATTCTTCATATTTTGTTTTGTTATTTTATGGTCTCTTATAACTTCCCTGGTTTTCCCTTGCCCAATTCTAATTTTCTTTTCTTTTCTTTTCTTTTTTCCTGAGGCAATTAGAGTTAAGTGGCTTGCCCAGGATCACACAGCTAGGAAGTGTTAAGTGACTGAGGCCACATTTGAACTCAGGTCCTCCTGACTTCAGGACTGGTGCTCTATCCACTGCACCTGCTAGCTGCCCCCCCATTGTAATTTTCAAAAAAAAAGTATTTTCTTTAAGTTCTGGATTTCCTTTTCTAATTTTTTTTCATAATCTTGATGATTCTTTTCTTTTCTTTTTTTTACTTTTTCCTCAAACTCTCTCATTTGATTTTTAAAGGTTTTTTTTTTTTTTTTAGTTCTTCTATATGTTCTTTCTGGGTGGATAGCTATTTAAAGTTAGTCTTTTTTTTAACTTCAATATCTTCCTCTGAAGATGAATTCTGACCTTCCCTATTTCCATAGTAAGTTTCTATGGCTGGATTCTTTCTTCTTTATGTGTTTATTTATTTTTTTTACTTTTAATTGAGAACTTATAGTGTAACCACCTCTAATCCTGGTTAGGGGTATTTCTGACATCATTTTAGCTCTACCCACTGACCTGGAACCCCAAACCAAGAACTCTCTGCTCCTGTAAGTACTTGCAGCTAGAAGCTGCTCCACTGAACTGGTTCCTTCTTACCCAGGATTGTTTCTCTGCAGCACAGAGAGGCCTGCCATTCCTAATCAGCAGAGGTTCCCTCAGTTTTCAACTACTAAGTCTGGGAGGTGAAAGCTCCTGTGGTTATAACTGAGAGTACCTCTGAATCCAACTAGCCCAGGGTTCCTTGATTGCTGTTTCTGTGAGGCTATCCTGGTGATGGTTACACTTGACAATGGTTAAAGTTCAGTCCTGGGACTTTTCTTTAGGGTCTTTTCGAATTGTCTCAGGAAGACTCCTGTTCTGCCCCAAATCTTTGTTTTTCATCACTTTGTGTTTACTCTGAGATGCAGTTTTGTTTTGTTTGTAGGGGAAATCTGGAGAGCTTGTGATTTTTCTGACCTACTCTGCCATCTGCCCAGGATACTCCCCAGACTACAAACACCTTGAGGTCAGGGACTCATTTTCTATTTTTAAAATTCCTTATGTTTTACACAGCATCTCTTAGTAGATGCTTAATAGACATTTTTTGGAAAATTAGCTTTATGGCATGTTACAGGCATTCAAAATATTTTTGGTCTCTTCTTTATCTTTTGAACTTAGAGAGTAATGAATTTGAAAGAATATAATAATGAAGAAATAATGACATTACCCTTAGTGTCACTGTGACAAATAATATTAACTAGAAATGTAGTTACATTTAGGACTAAAATATTGAATGCCCTTTCCTAAAACTATGAATTGATGATAAAAAGAAAAATACATATTCTTCCTCTTTTGTGCATAACTTAATATAGACACTATAATGGCCTTCAAAATGATAGTGAATAAATAATAAGCTGAGGTTAATATGGCATATGGGTTACATTAGTTCTTGACTTTGATGTTAGAAGCCTGTCAATGTCGTAAGTGAAGGGTGGTTGGTTTGAATCAGAGAGATTGAGTGTAAAATGTTGATGTTTTCTTTAAAAGCATGGTGTAAAAAAATGAAAAAAAGAGAGAAAAATAGAGGGAGGGAGAGAAAGAGAGAGGGAGGGAAGGAAAAAGAGAGAAAGGGGAGAAGAGAAAGACTGAATTTTAGTGTTTTAGAAAGCTAATAGAAAGATTCTGAATAGATGAGTGGCAAGAATGAATCTGTACCAACTGCCATAATAGCAGAATATATTTGCTTATATTCCTCATTTGTACAACTATTAAAATATAATTCTAAATTTCAAGGATATTTGATTTTGCTGATATGGATATTTTCTTCAAAAATACATGCTGAAAACCCTCCCCACTTAATAAATGATCTTATTATGCACTGTCTTTATAATTCTTTACCCTGCAAACAATATGGTGGTCTCTCTGTACTTCATTAGGTAGGCGATTCCTTGGGGGAAAAAAGACCTACTCTAGTTTGCATTTGTTCACCTACTAGAGCAGATTTTTAGTGGAGGAAATCTCAAGGAAAAACTGGCTCTGCCATGTATTACCTATTTTATATGGGTTATGTCACTTAACATCTCCCTAATCTATAAAATGAAAAAGTTGGATTAGGCCAATATGAAAGTACCTTTCAATTCTATTATTCTATTATAATATTTTTATTGGATTTTCAATCAGATTTACCCCCTGAGAATTTTCCTTACCAAAAAAATTTTACTCCAGTAAAAATTATGGAATGTATAGAAATATAGAATCATATAATTTGGAAATTAGGGTAGATCTTAGTGATACTGCAGGTCAGGAGGTTTTTAGATGTTTTTGTGTCATGGAAATCCAGTTAATTTTTATTTTTTAAGTGATTGGATCACAAGTTAAAAACCCCTGCTCTGGATCATTATTTTGCAAATAATGCAACGAGGCTTAGTGAGGCACAATAACTTGCAAAAATTCACTGAGTTGGCTTGTAGTCCAAATATGAAGTTCTGAATATCTTTGAAAAAATTTTTATATTGTGTCCAATCTCTTTATTCTGAAAAGAGAATCTAAAAACTCAAACTTGCATATGTACTGAAATGACAACTATTGCAATGAAACAAGAGAAATTATATTCAAGTTTACTTATTTTACCTGGATTTTCCTTATCTAAGAAAAAAGTTTATGAATATTATTATTCACTTAGTTCATACAGAATAATATATGCAGTACATATACAAAGGTCCAAAGAGAGTCAACAATTTACATGCAAAGGAACTGATAAAAAGAATATAGAGTAAATAAGAATAAACATACAGTTTCACATACACACACACAAAGCAATGAGAGTTGGGAATTCAAATTGTTTCCCTGAAGTGTCTCCTGATTTGAATATTAATCTTCATTGAATAATAGACCTTCAGATTTGAAAAAGCTATGTAACACAGGTAACAAAATATGTGAATGTAATTTTAATAATCATTTTAAAGAAGACTTTCAGAGATTTTCTAGTTTTCTCAATAACAGTATCAGAGATATTTAAGTGAAAATGACATATGTAATAGGATCATATTAGATTGCATCTAGGGTCCATCTTAAATATCATCTAGGTCAAACCTTTCCTGTCAAAGATTGAGGAAATTGAATTCTAGAGAAGTTAGATAATTTGTTCAAGGCCACAGAAGTAGAAAATAACTAGGCCAGAGTTTGAATTCATGTTCTCAGACCCCAAATGTCATGTTCTTTTCACTGAAAAATTATATTTCCATTCATGTTATATTTTAATTTAATAGTATATTTGTGATATTTAACTTATAAATGTTCATTTTAAAATATATTGAAATATCATGATCATCATTATTTTTATTATTATTGAGGCATTTGGGGTTAAGTGACTTGCCCAGAATCACATAGCTAGTAAGTATTAAGTATCTGAGGTCAAATAACTCAGGTACAGTTCTTTAGTCACTCTGCTGTGCAGCTGCTCCTCATTATTTTTTTTCCATATCAAGAAACACCTCATTTGTGTCCAAGTCAAGCTGGATCCTGTAGTTATATAATTCCAGAGATTCTTTACAGTGAAACTTGGAAACATTTTCTCTTTCTAAGTAATTAGTTCCCTGTTATAATATATGAATATATTAGACACACATAAACATTTGATTTTAAAGATTACAAAGTCAATTGCAACAAAGGTCTATTTCTTCTCAGTCAATTCACATTTTACAGAGAAGAAAAAAAATTTTTTTTCCATAGTCATTGACTATAGTTCTGCTTTCCCCTAGTGTGTTACAAAAAATCACCATTAAGCGAAGTTTAAGTGGGCAAATATGTAATACAACCCAAACTATTAAAACAAACAAGCCAAAATCTGTCCTTCTGTCAGCTTATTATTATAAATATTTTTATTTTTTATTTAATAGTTTTTTCAATGAAGTGCAAAGGCAATTTTTAATGTCATTTTTTTTAAATTTTGAGTTCCAAATTTTTCTCCCTTTCTCCCTTTTCTCCCCCTTCTCCAAGATGGTAAGCAATCAGATATAGATTATATATGTGCAATCATACATCATATATATTTTTAAACCAGTGACATCAGGCTAAAATGACATTATAAGAGACTTGGACTATCAGATTTCAAGCTGGAAAAGATCTTAGGGATCAACTAGTACAATTCCTTTAAGTTTTAAAATAACAAAATTGGAGCCCAGAAACTTAACCAAGACCACTTACTGTAAAAAACAAAATCAGAATTTGAAAATATTAAAATATTAAAGATTGTAAAGGAATACCCTTTTCTCTGCTTCCCTTCCGCTTAAATAATTCTTGGATTTTCTTTGACATATATCTGTATCTATATACCAGAGAGAAAACAGTTTAATCCATTTAACAATCTATATATTCTTCTTTCACATTTCCTCCATGTTACTTTTATTCTATAGAGCTCCTAATCCATAATTGATAGCTAATTTAAAAGTCTTATTTCTTGTTTTTGTTTTTAATTTATTAATTATTTTTTTTTAGCAAGACCTGTTTAAAGAATAATTTTCCTTAAGGAAACAGGGAAGTTTACTCATTTTGGAGGTTTTTATACATATATTTGTCTGATATGTTATAATGGAGATTCTGTTGAAGTGTGACTTCTGAGTTGCCTTAAAACCTTCAAAATCTGTGATTTTGTAAAAAGAGACCAATTGCTCCTTTCTACTCCTGTGCACGTGCATTTAACAGCAGGAAGTTGCTATATTTGTTTATTGCCAAGTAGAATGACTTAAAGGTCAGAAGACCATAAGGTGTCTAGTTTTCTAATACCCACAATCCAATACACTTGAGACAGGGGATGCTGAACATTGGTTTTACTTACAGTTTTGGTATTTTGCTCCCAGGATTTAAAGAAGAATGGATCATTGGGGGGTAAAGCATTTTCTTCTCTTTTCAGTGCTAATGATTACAAGTTAACCTATTAAGTGATGGAATCAGTTCCTGATAGCAAATATTAAGGCCAGAAAAAAAAAATTAAAGAAAATTACTAAATTGAAATCTCTACATTTCCCTAAAGCAATTAGTAATTTCCCAAGCCTGGTGTTTAAATATACACTTTTATAATATAATGTGCCATGCACCTATAATATCTTTTTTCTTCCTTTCTTTTTATGGATTTATCATGAATATAAAGGAGCCAGACTTGGATTTAATAGCTCCAGACATCTTTTTACATATAGCTGACTCCCAAATAACCCTCTTACTTGTTTGTATTATAAAAGAATACAGTTATGTATTACTATAGGAATATAGTCTCTAACTAATACTCAGAGTATATTGATGGCAGCATTGGCTATTCTTAAAATTATGGGTTTGGAAGAATAAGGCTGCTGAGATTGATCACAGGTTCAGCCATAGAAGTAAACTGATTTCAGAAAATTAATTTTAATCATAGTATTTATTCCAACTGCCCCTCTTCCTATCCTGAGTATCTTAATAAGTGCATGTATACATTTGCTACTAGGTGAAATGCCCATGTGCAAATTCCAATAAAAAGTTAAATTCCACTGGAAATTAAGTGGATGCCCATCAATTGGGAAACTTAATAAGTTACAGTATATGAAGGTAATAAAATATTATTGTTCAATAAAAAATGATGAATAAGCTGATTTCAGAAAAACCTGGAAAGGCTTACATGAACCGATGTTGAAAGAAGTGAGTAAAACCAGAAGAACATTATACACAGTAACAATAAGATTATGTAATGGACTTGATCTTCTCAACAATGCAGTGATTCAAGGCAATTTCCATAGATTTGAGATAGAAAATGCCAATTCCATCCAGGGAGAGAACTATGGAGACTTGATAGTAGATTGAAACACAATATTTTCACCTTTTTATTTGCTTGTTTCTTTCTCATGTTTTTCCCCTTTTGGTCTGAATTTTCTTGCACAATATAACAAATATGGAAATATATTTAAAATGATTGTTCTCATTTAACCTTCATCAGATTGATTGCTGCCTTGGAGAGGGAAGAGGGGAGGAAGAGAGAGAGAAAAATTTAGAAGACAAAGTTTTACAAAAATGAATGTTAAAAACTATCTTTACATGTATTTGGGGGAAAAAATATTATCAAAGTCAAAATAAAAAAAGTTAAGTTTCATAAAGAAAACAACAAAAAATTATCAAAAAACAGATGTCACATGACAAAAAATGCAATATTGGGGGACAAAAATAGTCAAGTGAATTTAACTTCAACTACTGGGAGAATCAGCAAATGTATTATTAAAGAGACAGTTAGGGAAGATTTAGAAAATGAATTGTTGATCGCAGATAATTTTAACAAGACATAATTCACAAAATATCTCCCTTTCTCATTTCCTTTATAAAAATAATACATCCATAGGTGTAAAAATTGCATATATTATCAATTTTTTCAACATATTGATCATTTTGATTCTTTTACTCATTTTTTTGTCTTTTTAAATCAAAGTTACTTTCTATAATGAATGTGTTTGGGGAGAGGAAAGGAAAGGTAAACTTAGTTGATTTAAAAAATATAACATCAATAAATTCATATATATTTAAGCAAAAACCAAGTCTTGGTAGAGACATTTTTCTTTTTGATGAGGTAAAAAGCTTTATAGAGCAGGAAGATACAGTAGATATGGTAATGTGTCTTACAGCAAGGATTTGCCATTTCTGTAGAGATAATATAGAGATCTGGTCTAAGCAATAGTACAGCTGAGTGGATTTGAAAGTAGTGGAATTGCTGGAAGCATGAAATAGTGTTTGGCCTTGTGCTATTCAACATTTTTTACCAGAGAATGTTTTGGCTAAAAGCAAAAAGATCATACTTATCAAATCTGCAGATGACACAGAGCTATGAGAAATATAGAACACATTGGATGGCAAAGATAGCATATAAAAAGGATCTTGATAAAATGGAATTTTAGACTTAATATAAAATGTTTTAGTAGCTAGAAATGTAAAATATTTCATTAGAAGCAGTATAACAAAATAGATAGAGTATGATCTTTAAACTAAGAAGATATAGATTTGGCTCATACTTCAGACAATTATTACTTGAATCTGCCCTAGTTATGTTGTTGTTGTTGTTTTTTAGTGTCATTAATATTCAATTTTATCTTCTGTAAAGTGGCAATGATAATACCCTTTTGAACAAATCTCACTCATCATTAGAATCAAATAAGATGCTATACCCACATATAGGCACATATATGGGTGTACTTCACTTAACAAATATTAAAACTACATCTAAATCAAGTTAGTGATCCTAGCATTGATACTAACTACATTAGTAAAGCATACTCATCTTTTATTTATGCTTTCTATGATACTAATATAGTTGTTGGGTTCCAAATCTATCATTAACAAATTAACATCATCAAACAAAACTGATCTGTGCATTTGCCATGTCCAAAGATACATTTCTAATTCTTTCTTTCTTTCAGGAGATGAGTAGCATACTTCTTTCCAAACATTTTTAAATTGTGGTAGGTCAAGGCATTGATCAGTTTTTAAATTTTTTAAAGCTGTTTTCATTTAGTATGATTGTACCATATAAAATGGTCTCCTACTTCTGATCATTGCATTTTGCACGAGTTCATAAGGTTTTCTCTGAAACTATCTCTTTGGTAATTTCTTATGCCACAATATTATCCCATTATATGCACATGCACAGTTGACTAAGTCATTCTCTAATTGATGGACACCCTTCTGTTTCTAGTTTATTAATACAACAAAAAAAGAACAACTATAATATCTTGAAGCAAATTAATATTTTCATTCTTTCTTTGGTCTCTTTTGGATATAGCCTAGTAGTAGTTTTGCTAGATCAAGGAGAATACAGAGTTTGGTAACTTGTGAAGCATTATTCCAAATCTAGCAAACTTCTATTAGGATCTTCTTATGTTCAAGACACTGGGCTAAGGACCAAAGATATAAAAACAAAATGTAGTTTCTGTCTGCAAGGAGCTTAATGTAAATTCAAATGATGAAATGGAGAAATATATAAGCTAGACAGATAAATTTACATGTGACAATTTGAGGAAGAGGGGATAAACACATAAAATTGTTGTACAGTTTAATGGACAGTCCAGCGGACTGTGGGCAGAGTATAGGTGAAGTGAGTCCAAATTTGAACAAAGGGGTGATAATAGAATAGATTAAATTTTGTTAATTGGAAGGCTCTTTGAATTATCCTGTTTCTCATTGAAACAAACTAAATACAAACACTTTTTTAAGACTATGCAGTAGAAAGATATATAATTTCCTATTAAAGTGGGTAGATTCCTTTTCTCGAGAAGTAATGCACAAAAGTCTCACCAGATGGGCAAATTCACAGCAATGGAGGGAGTATCAATATTGATAAAATAAAAGTATCAAAGAATCAGTTTTAGTGTAGAAAGACCCAGTAGGGGAAGGGAAGAACAAAGAGTAAATTCACAATTTTGACTTCTTTATAAAAAATTGCTTTTGTTTAAAGGCAATACTTTAAAGACAATGAGCAATGATTGAATCTCAATAATGTAAGTAGATACTAATTAATTTACTAACTGTTCCTTTTCAGTTCAGAATTGTGCCTAAATACATATTCATTAGTAACAATGAGATATGAAATCTATTTTTAGTTCCATCAACAATGGCAACACTTGTTTCAACATCTTAGCATCTCAGTCCATAAAGCAAGATCTTTTGATTATAAAAGAAATTTATTTTAATTCTATGGAAAATGACATATAAGCTGGAACATTTAATATAATTAGTATATTTTTCAATTATTATAAAGTTGCAATTTTAAAACTGAGTTCATCTTTAATTTTCCTTCAACATTATAGTCTGTGTATTAATTATTCTTCATGAGATTCATAATTCTGTGGAATTGTTCAAAGGTATTCTTCAAAAGTAATTAAGGATTTACATATTACTTTTATTTTTCTGTATAAAGAAATTTATTGAAACAGAAATTATATATAGCTCATTGTAAACAAAATAGTTGTACATTTTCAGACTAATTAAAATGTAAGATCTGTAATCTCAGAACAAAAAAGAATTTTTTTTTCATAAAGATAAAGAAAAAGTGTGGAATTCTGCCTCTTTAGTTGTATACAGTAGCATCCAAAATGAAGGTTAGAACCCCTGGCTAAGTGGACCAGATTCTATTGGCACTAATTAAGAAAGTACGATGGTCTTACTATTTATTAGATCACTAAGGTAAGGAAAAAAAAAGATCAATCTTCCTTTGAAAAGGGGAATCATAATTCAGAACAGATTTTTTGAATATGCAATCAATAATAACATTAAAATTTATCCTCCCCCTCAAAAAGATAGCATAATATCTCCTCTGAGATATACAAAATGAATATTTTGAATTATTGCATTCTATATCCTTTGTAGGATTTTGTGAAGGGATATTGATATTCATTCTTATTGCTCTTATTAAAAAAGCTTTCCTTTGCATATGTGATCTTGTCTTCTCTTAGAAATAGAAAAAGATCACTAAATCTACTAAAAAATACTAAAATATATGCATGAAAAATGTTCATACTAATTATAATCAAAATACATGCTTTTCATCTTTCTACTTAAATGTGTGCTAATGTAAAAGATTACCTTTAATTTAATAGTTAGGGCATAGTCTGCTCTATTAGTTAAAGAGCTTTTGAGGTGCCTTTAAAAAGTAGCATTACCAATGAGAAAGGTCTTGGTTCCAATGTGCTTATGTAATAGCCAAGGGAATACCATTTGAGCACAAATTTAATAGCTTTTCTAGGTAAGATTCCAGAATTAGAGTATGAAAGGAACAGAGCATATCTGTTTGAACTTAGGTTATACATTAAATTAGGTTATACATGATATTATAAGAAACAGAAAAGCATAGTCTCTATGGGAAGACATTAGGAAACAAGACTATTTAGGAACTATAAGGGTAGATTTACAGTGAAATATTTAGACACATAACATATAATCTTGGTAATAGTAATGTGATAAGTATTAAATAACTCTTCTAAATCTAAGGAATTTAAGGGACTAAATTTGAAGATCTTTTTAATGTCCTTTCAGAAATATAAACATTAATGGAGTCCAGTATTGCTTGACCACTTAAAAACTTTGGTGGATATTTCTCGAAACCAGGTTTCACGATTAAAAATAATCTGACCTTTGGAAGAAAATATTTCAAACCAAGATTAAACATTAAGATTTTCAAATAGGCAGATAGAACAGTGGATAGAGTCTGGAAAGCCAAAGTTCAAGTCTAGCCTCAGATAGTAACTAGCTATGTGCTCCTGAGCAAGTCATTAAACCTTTCTCTGATTTTCCTAACGTGTCAAATGGGTATAATAATAGTGCCTATCTCCCAAGCTTGTTGTAGGAGTCAAATGATTGTAATAATTGCAAAGCACTTGGCAAATAGTAAATAAAATTTGCCATTATTATTATAGCTAGTAAATAAATTATTAAAATTTATATAAAATATGTATATATAATGTAATATAAAATATATAATTTATATACAAATAAAATTATTACAGATATTAAATAATGAAAAATGGTTCTCTAAGGGTAGCTTCTCTCTTGTGACCTTAAAGGTTGCAGAGGATAATTGATGTATTAAACCAATTTGATGGCCTTCTAAGTGTGACTTACTTTAATTATATTTTGGTAAAGGCTCAACTTGTTATCTCAAATTGTTATGATCCCATACTGAATCCCATTCCTTGGGCAGGAAAACATTGAGTACAATGCAATAGAATGAACTTTGGACTAGGAGACTAGAGACTTGATGCTTACATCTGATTCTTCATTACTTATTTGATAACCTTGACCACACAATTGGAGAGTACTTCATAAATGATCTAGTCCCATTTCTATCCAAATCAGAAATCCTTCCTACAGACAGATGGCAAAGGGCATGTCTTCCATGGATTTAATAAGACTCAAAATCCTGAATTCAAATCTCATCTCAGAGATTTACTATGTAAGCCTGGGTAAGTCAATTAACCTTTTTGCCTCATTTTCCTTATTTGTGAAATGAGTTGGAGAATGAAATGACAAAGCATTCCAATATGTTTGCCAATACAACCCCAAATGGAATCACAGATTTGGACACAATTGAAATGACACAACAGCAACTTACAGTATATGTAATAGAAGATCATTACCCTTTTCATGCCTTTGGAACAGAGACACCTAATTTCAAAAATGAGATAACTGATCTAAATTATCTTAGAGATTTCTTCCCAGAAACTTTATCTTTCTCATCCATAAACTCTTCCCCTTCTTCATCTCTGCCTCATGCCTTCCCTTGTTTTCCTTCAAGACCCAACAAAAATATCTTCTATGAGAATCCTTTTCTTTTCTCCTCTTCATACTGTCTTCTCTTTAGCCAATGTTTCTTATAATGCAGCTTTTTTGTACATAATTGTTTCATGCAGCCTCCCCCATTAGGGGGAGTGGGTACTTAAAATGATTTTGGGGGGTTTTGACTAACTGACTGATTTAAAGTTGGCCAATCAAAAACCAAAAAAATTACTATGATTTAATTTGGCTCAAATATGATAGGCCCCAGGAAAATACAGAGAATATGTAGCAAACACATGTCGGGGGAGGGGGGGGGACTATAACAGATTTGGCAGGCCAGAAATGTAATAACTTGAGTCTTGAATTGAAATCTACAAAAAACTCAAGACTAGGCTGAAAAGCAGGGTTAGAGGCAAGCTCTGTGGATAATAAATCCCAAGGGAAGTATATTCATCTGAAAACTGTCTAGTTCAATCTGACCTAATTGGCATGAGAGTCATACCCTTCATAGTCTTTAAGATGCCATTGGAGTAATCCTAACAAAATCAATAGGAAGATCCAAGTAGACTTATAAGATATATAATCATCCAATGTCAGAGATATTTTAAAGGTCCAAGGTATATGAGAATTTTTTTTTAAAAATGGTCATCAAGGGGCAGCTAGGTGGCGCAGTGGATAGAGCACCAGCCCTGAAGTCAGGAGGACCTGAGTTCAAATCTGGTCTCAGACACGTAACAGCTGTGTGACCCTGGGCAAGTCACTTAACCCCAATTGCCTCAGCAAAAAAAAAATAATAATAATAATAATAATAATAATAATAATAATAAAAAATAAAAATGGTCATCATCCAGTTTCAAAAGCTGTATTCTCATCTATGCAATATCCCATTGGTATACCTGAGTGTGGATAATTATATACTTTATATATCTGTCGACTTTCATATCCTCATTGATTTTTAAAGGACTACATATCTAGTGTTTTTACTGAAATTCACAATTTAAAAAAAACAATTTAAATATTATTAGGATCTCCAGCTCTGAATGTATGATCCTATGACCTTATGAACATATACAAGAAAGATATTCTAAGCATAACATTCCTCCCCTCCAGGCTCCCATGCATCATTGAAATTAGTACTGGGGTTTTGGCAGAGGGATCATAGGACCAGGCTTTGAAAATTTTTGATATCTTTCTTTTTGTGTGTACTTTTCAATAGGAAATGGAATAAATGATCACAGGAAAAGAGGAATCAGTATTAATACATATGACATTTATCTGTAAGATGTTGTAAATTTAGCATATAAATAGATAATGGAGTGTTCAAACAATCCCATTAGATACTGAAACAATTTGGTTAGAAATATTCCTATGGCCAATTCTGCTTGCTTACCACTATCACTACCACTAGTGAAAAGTAATAGGTATATAAAGTACCCAGATACCAGGTGGTGGGAGAGTGGTTCATAATGTGAAGAATTCACATGAGACATTTATCACAGTCACAAAGTTTGTCATTTATTGACATGAAATGACTCACGGGCTAAATCAAAAAATGATTAAGCAAGATGTTTTGGGTGACCTGGCTTTTTAAATTCAGATGGAAGAAAGGCAAGGGAATAAGGGGGAGAAAGGTTTAGAAAGTTAGGGTAGAATTAAGGTGTATCCTAGTAGAGAACAAACTCACATGCAAATCTATCAGATTAGATACATGGTGAGACAAGAAGAAATAGGGTATGCAAACAAGACAATATAAGGGATTTGACCTATCTTTGTGTATGACTATGGGAACTGGATGGATGGTTAGAATTCTGATAATAAAGGCAGAATGGAATAATTAAAGTTTTTATTCCACATCATTACCACCACCACCACCATCACCACCATCATTCTACTACTACTACTACTACTACTATTACTACTACTACTACTATTACTACTACTACTACTACTACTACTACTACTACTACTACTACTACTACTA
>JAJPUD010015020.1:19539-32889 GCA_023553655.1 Myrmecobius fasciatus
TACTACTACTACTACTACTACTACTACTACTACTACTACTACTACTATTACTACTACTGCTACTACTACTATTACTACTATTACTACTACTACTACTACTACTATTACTACTATTACTACTACTACTACTACTACTTCTACTACTACTAAAATTTCTATAGAACTATGTGCTAGATGCTAAGCACTTCACAATTATTTTCTCATTTGAGCCTTATAGCTACCCTGTGACATATATTCTATTAGTGTCCCCATTTTAGAGATGGGGAAACTGAGACAAGCTGAGTTTAAGTGACTTGTCCAGTTTACTTATCTATTAAGTATCAGAGACTATATTTGACCTCAAGTTTCCTGAGTTCAGGCCCAGCACTCAGATATTAATAGAATGGGCTTTGTAATTAATCATTGCAAGAATCGTCAGGTACTCCACAAGCAGGGAGTTCAAAGTAACACTGGATATATAACTCAAAATGAAAACATTGGCAACCTATCTGTCTTAATATGGTTACATACACACACACACACACACACACACACACACACACACACACACACACACCACATTGGCCAGAGAAAATTTACTCTGAAATATAAGTTAAATACATAAAAGTAAATTTATTTTATCATAATAAATGTCTATGCTATTAAAATAAAATAACATGACCTACTAATGCTTTCATTATAAAGAGTAGGATACTGATTTTAGAGTCACAAAGATTTGAGTCAGATCTGACCCAGAAGCTGAACTCTATAGGGCATATCTACTAAGGTTGTCACTCTACATTGGTGAAGAATTTTCCCACATCTGGAATTCCCTAATTTGTTGAAATCATAGAACATATGAATATTTTAGGCCAGGTGTACTACTTGGGGGGAGGGATGGATCTGTGATTTTGTTGTAATAGAGAACTCCCAAGTGAAGAAACTCCCACATCTGATGCAGCCCATCATTTTTCTTCAATGTATAGCCTTAGAGAGTAACATAGAATGTAAGAGAGAGAAGCAGAATCCCAGGATGGCATGGTATAGATCAGATTTGGGAGCCAAACCCATTTCTTGGTTCTAAGGAACTTTATCTACTTGAAACTGCTACTTCTTATGAAGTTCAGATGGAAAATCAAATTTTGAATTTGTGCTCATAAACAAACATCACTGGATTATATTTTTTTATTTTTTAAGACAATCACAAGGCCTTGATTGATAATGGTTTTCAGTTATTTAGAGGTGATATTATAGCCTGTATGTTTAAGCTATAATTTAATTTTTTATCATAAATAGTTTTCTCTATCATTTTTCTAAGCTAAAAAATATTTCTCCTTTTAGTATAAGCAAGTAACTTTTGCTGACATTCTTCATTTATGTCTGTTATTCTTTCAAGAATTTTAAGAACAGAAAATAACTATTTCATATTTTAAGAACTGGGAAAGAGCTTAGTTATATAACCATTACACAGACACCTTTGAAACTTAGGTGATCCAAAGTAATGTCCTTGGAAGGGTGCCTCATTAAAAATTACACAGCTGTGATTGACTCTGAGAAATTTGGAAAGGGGAGATGAGAAAGTTTTTTCATTATGATTTTTTAATATTTATTAATGGAATTTTATCAACTGAATTCTTGTTGTAGAAGTATTTCAGAAAAGGTAATCAGTAATTTTAATATGATGTTGGGCAGTGTTTTCTTAAAGGAAGACTTTTCTATCCTGAAGAATATAGGAAATAATTTTTTCCAGTAAGTTTTGAGGGATGGAAGAAGGAACAAAAAATCACAAACTTATTTTGGTAATGCTAGAAATGACAAGCTGAGAATTAAAACAATTGTAAAGTTCTGCACTAAATTGTAAGAGCATTAGAGGGAAAGAAAGACTGTGGGCATTTTTTAATTCCCTCTATCTCTTATGCACTTTCTTACCCCATTTCCAATACACTCCAATATCTTATACAAAGTCAAAACTCAACTTGAGTTCATTAACTTGAATTTCAAATAAATACATAATATTCACTTTTCAAATATCAATTCAATTCATCACTTTAGTTATCAACTATAAAATAAACTTATTTTAAACTATGTTTTCCTATGTTTCTGTTAAGGGATAGAACAATCAAGAAACATAATAAAATAATTTTTAGTATGAAATGATAATGTGTTGACTAAGTAACAAATTTAATTTTATTGATAGATTTAGAAAATAAAAATAACACTCCTCTGAAAGCTTAGCTATGATATTCAAATGTATTTGTAAAATTAAAAAAAAATACTTATATTTAATTACCAGTACTTATAAATTATAAAAAAGGCACAAGAACTAAAACTAAATAAATGATTAGCTTTAACAAGAGAAATAGAAAAAGACTTTAATCATTCAACTTTTTAGTTCCCCTCACCCTTTCTGGCCTCCCTACCTGTCAAAATTTAATTAATTTAGAAGCAACTAAGCATTTTAGAACTGATATAATCATAGTAACTCTGCATTAATGAACCTGAAAGAAGGATATACTGTAACAGACTGATAAATTACTTTATTAGAAGTATTTTGGTATATTGCAGATCATCACTCCTTTACAAAGAAATTCATAATGAATCTGCTCAATTTGGTTACAGTAGTTATATATAATTTGTCATATTTCTCAAAAATATTCTCCTACAAAACAAAGTTTTTTGAGTATTGTATGCTTTATCTTTTAATTTTCTTTAGTTTATTTAAATGATCCTTCCAGAAGATTATCTGCTGATCAGATATTATACCTTTGTGTGTTTAAAAATATCCATACCCTACTCTTTTGCTTTACTATTTATTGCATGGAATCAAATGAATTATATTAAAACAAAGAGATTGCTAGCTAGTTTTTTTTTTATTTTATTTTTGTGGATATCATTGAAGCCAACATTTGTTGTCATTTTAAGTTCTCTACACTCTGACAGTAAAAATTGAAAAGGAGAGACAGATGGTTCTCCTATGCCATTACATTTCTTCCGTGAAGTGACTCTAATACTCTGAATGATATGTTACAAAGCTGAGATGGTCCTGACTACTGGAGAAAAAAAAAGCCATATTATTGACACAGTATATTTCTTATATCTGTGCCTGAAGCTCCACTAGCTGAGGAGTAGATAGAAGAGAGAATATACTTCCTTAACAGATAGAAATCTGAGTAGAGAAAGAGAAGCATAGAAACTGACAATGTAGGAAGAAGAAAATAAAAGGATTCTTTTTTCTTTGTCTGAATACTCCCTACTTATGTTTCTCTCTCTTTTCTCCCTCCTTATATAACTGTAATAAACAAAAGCTTTTTTCAAGATTTCAAATAAAATAGGGTAGAATGGCCAGATAAAATATAAAGGCAGCATGAGACCTGAATGAAAAGAGAGGAAAGGCTTACTTAGAAGGCAAGTGGGGGGCGGAAGGGGGAGGGGGGAAGGCAGGGAGGAAGGAGGGCAGGAAATGGGACAAAAAATCAAAGGAGAGCTACTGGCAAGAATTAGGTAAAGCAAGACTCTGAAGATAATCATAAGAAGCATGAGCTTCAGACAGAAAAAAGAAAAAAAAAAAAAAAAAAAAAACACAGCCAGTAGAGAAGTTTAAGGCAGAATATGACCTAGTTAGAGGGAGATCATGTCAGTTGCAACAGCTTGGAATCTAGTAGTGACAATTTAGGAGACCAAAAAGAGAGAAAAGATTATATTAGACAAAAATGGAACATGGTCAATTAATAAGTAAAAGCCTTTAATTACATTCTAAAAAGGAGAATAAAATTAATGTATTATTTTAAAATGCGGAAAAAATCTGTTATTCTCTATATTAATAAAATTGGTCATATGTGTCTGACATACTGAGCAAAAAAAATCACTAAATCATACTAATTTGAAGAAAGGAGTAAATCAGTGAAAAGTTTATAGATTTATTTTTTTAAGCTCCATTAAAAAAATTCTTATTTTTCTCCAAGGATCAGTTCAGATGCTACTTCTTCCATTAATACTTTCCTGATCCAGTTTTTTCTTTAAATTACATTTTAATGGCAATATACATATATATAATATATAGGATTATATATCTATCAAGTATCTATATATCTATTTTTCTATCTTTCTATTTGTTTATCTTATTAGTCTATATACGTATATATATATATATGTATATATATATACATACATGTTTCTTTGCTCACTATAAAGTAAGTTGAGACAGAAAATGAATGGTGTTTTTTTTTTTTTTTTTTTTTTTTTTGCATTCCTGGAGCCTTACACAACACCTAAAAGAAACCATTATAATTCTACTAACAGTGTATCATCCCTCAGACCCTCCAAATATCAGCTATATATATATATTTTTTTAACCCATCTTTAGCAATTTGCTGAGTCTGAGATTAACTCATAGAGATTTTAAGAACTTATTAGCATTTTAGAATATTTATTTTTATGTTATTCATAGTTTGCATTATTCTTTTGAGATCTGTTTACATTCTTTGACCAATTACCTATTGAGGAATGGCTTTTGGTCCTATAACTTTCTTAGTTGTATATGTGTATGCATGTATATAAAAGCAAACATATACATATATGTATATCCATGTTTATGATAAGACCAGAAGTCTTTGATACAAATTTTTTCCCAGTCAACTGTTCTCTTTATCATAATTATTCTTTTTTTTCCAGCAAAAGCCATTCAATTTCATATGTAACACCTGTTTCAAATGCCTCGTCATAGAAAGTATAGTGATTATCCCTATCACTTTAAGAGACAAATGGCATGTTTAGGATTTGCCAGTTGGCAGTTGTTTAAAAAAAAACAAGAGGAGAGAGTTAATAATGAGGATTTGAAATTAACTATTGAAAAGACAGAAAGAGAGTAAAGGAAATTTTTAAAAAAGCCTTTGTGGGAACAACTATTTTCATATTTATTTTATAAAAGAACAATATAAAGAAAATTTTATAAATGGTAGATTTGGAGAGACTCTATTAAGAGAAATGGCTTCAGAGAAGCTGAAGATACTGTTTTTCCTATAATGCCTAGAGAGAAGCCAGATAAAACAGAGAGAAAAGAGATGAAGAGAGTGTTTTTTCCTGATGAATTTAGTTTTACATTTGTCAGGAAGTTATAAGGATATGGGGATTCTTGATTTAATCTTTTGTGATTACTTACTTATATATCTTATATGATTAAGAATTCCTCTCCCTTCCAAAGATGTCAAAGGAAATTGATCTGCTTTTCTTTTCTTTTTTTATTACATGACATTTTATATTCACATCAAATGTCTATTTGAGTTCTTTTGCCATTTGGTAAGAGATGTTGGTCTAAACCTATGTTTTATCAGACTATTTTCCAATTTTCTCAATAATTCTTGTCAAATATTGAATACTTTCCCAGGTAATTTATATTTTCAGCTTAGTTAGACATCAAAAATTAAATTCAATTATTTCTGATTTCATTGTCTGGTTTATTACACTTGTCTATTATTTATTTCTTAATTAATGATAATATGACTGCTGGTTTTAGTATAATTTGAGGTCTGAAAACAAGAGCTCTTCTTCATTCCTAATTTTTTATTATTTTCCTTGTGATTATGAATCCTTTTTTCCCCAAATCTTTTTTTCTTGTTTTGCCTAACTCTGAAAAATATTTCTTGTTAGTTTGATTAAAATGTCACTAATATAAACTATACAATGTTTTCAGTTTTATGTTTATTTATGTTAATGATAGCTCTAAATATCACTCCAGTTATTTTTGAGTTGTATGCCTAGTAGAGTGTAAAAGTATATTCCAACTTTTTTGTTCTTTTATTTTAGTCATGTATCATTGTGACCCCATTTACATTTTTTGGGTTTGCTGTTATTGTTTGTTTGTTTTGACAGAAATACTAGAGTGGTTTGCCATTTCCTTCTCCAATTCATTTTACAGACAAGAGACTGAAGCAAACAGGCAAAGGTGACTTGCCCAGATAGGTCTTCCTGACTCCAGATCCAGAACTCTATCCAATGAATGACTTAACTGCCACCTTTCATGATATAGTTTCAAATTATTTTTCAATTCATAGTTACAATAGTGGAATTTCTATGTTGTCCCATAATATCTCAAACAATTAGTATTTTCCTTTTTTCTTTTTTTCACCTTTGCCAAACATTTGAGTATTAGGTGGGTCCTCAGAGTTATGTTAATTTGCATTTCTTTTACTGTTAGTTATTGGAACTTGTTGGAGTTGTTGATCACTTTTATATATTTTCTTCTGAAAATGTACTATTTATATTCTCAACAACTTCTCTACTGAAGAATGAAGAATGGCATTTTTCCTTATATATTGAGATAAGATTTTTCTAACAGACAAGATTTTTCAAAAAATATATTTGTATTAGGTTTTCCTATCCTTAAAGATGGGCAACTTGGTGGATAAAACACCAGACCTGGAGTCAAGATCTTTGTTCAAATCCAATGTAAGATACTAGCTGTATGATTCTGGACAAGTCATTTAACCATGTTTTACTCAGTTTCCCTATCTATAAAATGCACTGGAGAAGGAAATAGCAAACCACTCCAGTATCTTTGCCAAAAAAAAAAAAAAAGTGAATGTAATCCCAAAGAGTCAGATACAATTGAAATGACTGAATAACAGCAATCCTTGAGGATAATGAACATGTATTCATCATTTGTTATCCTGTATACATAAAAACCATGACATAAATATATGTTTAATTGTGCTCACTAATTAATCCTTTAACAAGTAAGCTAGTATTTCAAGTTTGGATTATCTTTACTCCTTTCTTCCTACCTCTCTAAAATCTACCATCTCAACTTAAAACCTATGCCTTTCAAGAAATATTCCTTCTTCTATGAATTTCATTCTTTATCATCTTTTTTTTTTCCCTTCTGAACTTCTACTACTTTTTATACTACATTATTTAGCATCATACACTATATTTTATGTATAACACCATAATGAATTGAGAGCCAGGAAAACTTAGTTTCAAATAAATCCTCTCTGTGACCAACACTATCTATGTAACTTGAGAACAATTAAAATTTCAATGTCCTACATAATTCCTTAACACTATACATTTTAGGGGCAGCTAGGTAGCACAGTGGATAGAGCACCAACCCTAAAGTCAGGAGAACCTGAGTTCAAATCTGATCTCAGACACTTAACATTCCCTAGCTGTGTGACCCTGGGCAAGTCACTTAGCCCCAAATGCCTCAGCAGAAAGCAAAAAAAAAAAAAAAAAAAAAAATTATACATTTTGGGAAAAGTTACCTTTAATGGGAATCTTTAAAGTCAATGAAATCATAATTTTGTAAAAAGAAAAAATAAGTTTTTTATTTCTTTGGCTTTCCCCCCCATGAGTCTTGTAAACTTCCTTAAGACATAAGGTTTTAGCTCTGCTGATGTGCTCCATAGTATGCTGCACAATGTGGAATACAAAGTTTTTATTTGTCCTGAATGAGATGGATTGGATACAGAATTTCTCAGTATTGAAACTGGGCCTGGGTCACATGATCCCTATATTTAGAAAAGGAGGATGAGGTCTTGGGGCTCAGGTTTCAGGAAGTCACATGATCCCTATTTCCAGTCTTAGACCCTAGGTTGTAGGGAGTCAAGTGGTCTCAAGATCAGGCCCTCTAGTCACACCCATGGGAAGTGACATGACCCAAAAGTAGCAGACAACATTGGTGACCATTGGTCAAGGAGGGTTACTTCCTTTTAATCCATCCAGTGAAAAGATTCTGGTCTTTTCCTTTTAAACCTTGGACAAGATGAAAGCTGGTCAGGTTCCAGGAGCACATGGCTAGAGCTGAGATGTCTCCCAGGTGTGTGTCTGGAACTCTCCTTGCGCGGATTAAATAAATACTTTCTCTTTGTACCTGAAGATGTCTCTGATTAGTTAATTTGGGAAAGGGGGTCTTGTACCTGTCCCACATAGTCCTTTGTTCTTGAAGAGAACATGGCATCAAGAAGATGACTCTATGATATGCAAATTAATTGGATTTAAGTGAGAAAGGACTGTGCAAAGTCACCAGCCTCACTTTCTCTTCTGAAGATCCAGTGGCAAGTTATACATCAGGAGAACTGGATACATTAAATAGATACTGTATATAAAAATGTGGTTAAAAGACAAGAAGCAGATATTCCTGACATATAAAGGGAAATGTTCACCTTTCTGCTTCCATGCTGCTTACCTCTCATATTTTCTCATGTCTGACTCTGAGGATACTGTGTGTGTGTGTCTGTCTGTCTGTCTGTGTCTGTGTCTGTTGTGTGTGTGAATTTTTTTTTCTTTTGGTTTTGCTTTTGTCAGAAATTAAGAACTAGCTGGAAAATTTAAGGACACCTAATCCAAACCATTCATTTTAGACAAGAAAAAAACTGAGTTCCTAGAAATGAACTGGTTTTTTTGTGTATATAAATTATATGTACACTGTCTTTTCCAAACAATAGACTTGTAGTGGGCCATCACCTTTCTGTGACTTTATCTGCAAGTTGTTTTATCCATATTGTCATGTCAAGGAATTTAAATGAAAGGAAAATGCAATTCAGTGAAGTCAGAACAGTTTTGGTAAAGGAGTAGCTTCAGCACTTTGCAGGTGGAATATTTCTCTCTCAGTTGGCAGGATGCCACTTTCTCTTTCAGAGGAGAAAGAACATGAAGAAGAATCATGGTATAGAATCCTACTTTTTTTTTATGGGCACAGCAGAAGTTGTTTGCTTTAAAAGAAAGAATTCTATACAATGTGGTATAAGAAATAGTTTTGAAGAGGAGAATGGATAGACCATGTGACTTGAAGGCTTTTTCTTCATTTTCTATCTTTATGATTTATATTACAGAATCTTGATTTTTTTTTCATTATTTAGTTTGCAAGTATCAGTTCTGTCCTTTTCACAGATTAAGGGGAAAAATCTTTTATTTTTTTGCTTTCTTTAAAAACTTTAAACGTTCATTATGGCAAGATAATTCTTATCTTTTTGACTAAATAAAATTTGGATATTGGAAAGAAGTGGTGACCAATTAGAAAATATCTAATGCTTGCTTCATTAAAACTGTGCTGAAAGGAGATATTCATGAAAAGGTCCACTTCCCTCCCAATTCTCTTATACTTATCTTTTAATTTACACAGTCCATTTCCTGCAAGGACTTAGAACACATGCCCATTAAACATTAAAATAACTAAGTTTATGGACAAATCCCAGGAAGCCAAAAAAAGCCTGAGCTTATGAAAGACCTTTAAACTTTTCCCCATTGTGCTTAATAACTATAGCTATTAAGGCTGTATGTGTAATTGCTCACTGTCCCAACTCAAAGACCACACTTGCAAAAATAAAGAAAACTCTTTTGAAAGACTTAAATTTTATATTTTATGAATTTCAAAGAAAGGTACTGATTTATATTGGTTGTACTTTTCTTTGGAAATGAATGTTTATGTATATTTCTACGCATTTATGTACATGTATAATTATATGAAAGTATGTGTCAGTCAATAGGTTTTGTTTAAATAGGTTTTGTGTAAAATTAAGTACCCCTATTATATGCTACACTCTGTGTTAAGTGCTGGGGATACAAAGAAAGGGGGAGGGGAGAGAATCATCCCTGCTAAGCCACAAGCAACTTCTATTCCCAATGGAAGAAGTGATAGTCTAAAAAGAAAATATCCAGTCAGGAATCCTGTTATATTCCAAATGTGATAATGGATCTAGCTTTAAATTGATGTGGCTACTTCTTCCAGTGATGCAACTATCAATTTTCTGATTGCTTATACTGAGCACCTCTTTTCTATATCTTCCTATAAAGATCCACTCCAGAGGTCTCATGACCTGGATATATCTTTTAATTCTTCTATTTCCATGGAAATTCTATGGATCTAAACAGTTTTTGCTAAAACAGACATTTTTAAAGTTTTGACAAAATATGTCTTGAAATATTCCATTTTGTCTGAATTTTAGGAGGAATCTGAATATTTTAAAATGTATAGTGTTTTTCCCAATTTTCCCCACTAAAGTCTTAGTTTGATAACTGAACTCTCAAGGTACAGAAGTGCCTTTGAATTTTCAGAGGCCTTGTTAATGGAATGCAAGTTCTGGCTGTCTCTTTCCAAGATTAAAAAAGCTCCAAATAATAGCTTGTTAATGAACTCTATGTCTGTTGACTCAAGACCAGCCACTGGAATTTTTTAAAGTATTATTTTCTAAGGGTTCTTTATGAGATGAAAATGTTTTTAAGCTCTAACAACTCATGAACCTTGACTACAAAGTCATAGAAGAGGTTGTTATGTGTAGGTTTGAGTGTGAGGTATCTGATCTTCATTGGTGATCCTTGAAATTTTGAGGTATCATAATTCCTATTTTAGATTCTGGAATATTCAGTTTAGTACAATATTGGGACAACAGTCTTCCTTCAAATACTTTAGACCTCCTTATACTAAATTTTTTTTATCTTAAAATATATTCAATGTGCATTAAATGAATCAAAAAGAGGTTTAAGGTAATATAATTATAAGTTTTATAAATCTACATATTAATTCTTAAAAAGGTACTAAATATCTATGGAGGATGTAACATGTCATAGTCTTTTTCCATCACTTGGCTTTCTTCTTAGGGTATTTGTTTTTATCCATTTTTGTTATTCCAATTTGTTTGTAGTAGTTAAAGAATAGATTGAATAGGCGGTAATATAGTAAGGTTAAATAATTACACCAAAAATAGTTTTATGATAACTTTGAATGCTACACAGTGATATGCCCACTGGATGCAAAAGTGGAAAACATGATGTTTCATAGGCAGGATGAAGCAACTAGCTCACCTTTATAGAATACCTTACAGATCACAAAGCATTTTTATTAAGAGTATGCTAAGAAAATTATTCATGGTAAATATGGATACCAATGACAGAGAAAAGCATAGTAAGATGATTGTGAATGTCAAACATTTAGGTTGTTAAAAAGAATAGAACTCCAGTATTTCTAGGTTAATATCTAAAATACTACCTACTTCATGAATGAGAAGCTACAGCTGAATATTCTAAGAAGCAGTGCTATGGTCTTTATGACTGGGCAAACTGAAGATACAGTGAAGAACTTTGTTGATTTTATGGGAAAGTCATGCTTTGGCTTAGCTGGAATCTGTAACAGAAGGATGAGTTCTAACTAGAGCAAATTGCCATGAGAATATGGGTATTAATTTTTTTTCAAAACTGTAGCAGAGCAAAACTGAGCAAAAGTCAGAGTGCAGTAAAACTTCAAGGTTTAGATTGACAGTAGACTAAGAGAGTGATCCACAGGGAATTCAGTACCTTGCTTGAGGAAAATGGGCATGACAAAGTACTTGATCCAACAAATCATAGAATTGACAGGTGTGGGACATAGCAGAAAAGCATAGCCAGAATATGTCAATGCTTGCATAAAAATGCTAGAACTATATGTATATGGATATGGATATATATGTGTATATATCCATATCCATATATCTATAAAAACATGAGCACTGAAATGCATTGCATCAAATATGAATAAAGAACATCACAAAGAGGTGTTTGGATGAGGGGATAAGATACTACTAAGCTACAAATTCCTTTAAAAGCATAAGAATTCATGTATAGGAAGATGTATGTCATTGCATGGTAGAATAACACAAACATTACCTGCAAAAAAAAATCATACAGGGAAAAGAAGATTCTATGAAATAGATAGTAGTTAGAAATATAATATTTATTACTCACTTGATATCACTGATACATTTTAGCCACAGTATGATAAGGAGACTGATTTGTTAATATTTGAAGGTTGGATAATTACAAGTAGTAAACATGAGCAGTTTCAATAGTCCATACACAAATTGGCAGAACAATTCATCAAGATAGAATAAGGGGAAGTGGTAAGTATAGAAAAGATAGTCCAATATGATGAAAGGAAACACCAAAATAAGATCAAGTACAACAAAAATATTGTATCAAAGAAGAGCACAAGACGGTATCTTCAAAAAGATTACAAAACTAATAGGGGCATTCATTAAATATGGTAGGGATATTAGTCAGAGAAAGTGTTGTCCTCTGGTATTGCTGATACAAAATTAGACAACTGGTTGGTAAGGTAGATGGAAGTGAGGCTAGACTTGGGAGATCTAGAATCTAAATTCTGCTTCAAACACTAGCTGTGTGACTCTGAACAAATAATCTTGCTTTGCCGTGACTCAGTTTCTTTATCTGTAAAAAAAAAGAGAGAGAGAGAGAGGTTAGGTCTAATTCTCTCTAACATTCTTTCCAGCTTGAAATCTCTGAATTTATGATCAAAAGTTGAACTCAGAGTTACCAAAGAGAGGACAAAAAAGATGAGAAAAAATGCTTTGCTGAAGCTAGAAAAAAAAGGTTAGCAAGATTCTCACTTATGAATAGTTTTGAAAAAGTCAAGATAGAGAATTTAGAAAATAAAAATGATTGATTTTGATGGAATTCTTTAAAGTATGCAAAGTAATATGATATACACATATTTACATATATACATATATTAGTATATATAATTTACACATGTCTAGATATACATGCACATATGTTCATGTGTCTGTATATACAAATTGTGCTTTTGTGCATCTATAATACATTTATGTATATGTGCATATTTGTATGTGTATTTGGGTATATATGTAAAATTTAAGCTCCATATCAATCCTGTTGAATAGATGATTCTGCTGTTATTTCTATTTTAGAGATAAGGAAATAGTATCACAGGGAGAGATTGATGGCTTACCTGTTATCCTAATACATGTCAGAGGAATAATTTGAATTCCTATCTTACCTACTCTACATTCATCAATCTACTTACTAATTTACATTGCCTCTCTGTGTATCCTGTATAACAAATTCTGATAAATGTGAAGACCATTCCAAGTCTAATTGGTAATGAACAGTTGGAACAGTGAGAAAGACTCTTTTTCCTGAATTAAAATCTGACCTCAGATACTTACTGGCTGTGACCCTAGGCAAATCACTTAACCCTATTTGACCTAGTTTCCTCATCATAACTGTAAATACTAGAGAAGGAAATGGCAAACAACTCCAATATCTTTGCCCAGAAAACTCCAAAATGGAGTCGCAAAGAGTTGGACACAATTGATATAAATGAACAAAAATGAAGTATTTCTTTGAATGACATGCATAAAAATATTTTCTTGGTAAGAAATTTGAAAGAATTTAGGATTATTAATTTGGAGTTTTTAGAATAAATATAAAACATGTTATTACAGATGGACCAGTGCATGAAGACTGATGGTTTGATATGATTTCCAACTTTATAAAATGCTTTATAAATTCTCCAGGGCAAGTAGAGCTGCCAAAGATTCACAGCAGTAAAATAATGGAGTCTCTCTCTCTTTCTCTTTCTTT
>JAJPUD010015021.1:0-38964 GCA_023553655.1 Myrmecobius fasciatus
TGAGTTGGTGTCATTTGTCACAAAATCTTTTTTGAAAAGATTAAATAAAGGCAACTTCTGGTGGTGATGGTGGTGGTGGGAAGATGGTTAAGAGACTAAGGAGGACCCGGAGAAAGAATTAAAAGCAGGAAATAGCTTCCTTTATTATCATTCATTTCCGTTTCCCTATCAATAGTGCGGAACTCGTTAGTGGTGTAACGTTCCTATCTGTCCCCTGGGTGAGAAGCAGGGAAAAGAGCCCCCAAGAAAAGGGAAAGGATCCGTCACTGTCCAAAAGGTGTGAGATGAGAAAGTTCTCCTAGAGTGGAAGCTCCTTGGGGGCAGGCGCTCTTTGATTTATTGTCTTTGTAACCTTGGCATCCAGCACAGTGCTGGCACAACTTCAGTCATATCTGCTTGTCGAATTGAATTGAATTTTCTCCTGCCTTGCACAATGTTGAGAGAATATAGAAAAGAGAGTCTTCAGGGTGAGTTCGTGGGCCGGGAAGAAAGCACCATGGACAGTTAATCCTTTTATCCACCCATTACTAAATGCTTGTTGAGCACCTTCACCCTTGTGGTGATGCTGAGGCTGAGAGTAGACAATAGTACCACATTTACTAGCCGATATTCAAGATGAAAGATATATTTAAATGTCACAGGAAGAGACTTTTTGCTGCTTAAATGAGTAACTTGATTTAGAATGCAAAATTATACCATGATGTTCAAGGTAAAGCACCTGCCACATAAGAGACTTATAGTTGTTTAATTGAGTAACAGTAGAGTTGATGAAGAGTACAAAATAGTAAACTTACTAGATAATGATCAAAGTAAAGGATGTAAGTAAAGTAAATATGAGACTTGAAAATTGTTAATATGGCCTTCTCGTCAATTTTTTTTCTTCTTGATCTCTCCACAACTTTTGATGCTGTTGATCACTCTCTTTTTGATACTCTCTTCTCTAATGATTTTCAGTATACTACTGTCACCTGTTTTTTTTTCCTTATTTCTTCACTTCTTTATCTCCTTTTTTTTGGATTCTTCTCCAGAACCCACATTCTAATTGTAGGTGTCCTTCTGGGTTCTGTTCTGGGTCTTCTTTTTCCCCTCTCTACTACATCATTTGGTGATCTCATCAGCTTCCATAGATTTAATTTGCCATCTTTAAACTGATGACTATCAACCTTTTCTGCCCTAATCTCTCTGCTATTTTTCTCCTACTGCCTTTCTGACATCTTGAATTGGAAGTCCAGTAGACATCTTACACTTAACATATTTGAAACCAAACTTAATTATCTTTTCCCCTAAATCTTTCCCAACTCTTACATTTTCTATTATTGTAGAGGACAATGCCATCCTCCTAGTCTCTCAGGCTCATTACCTAGGAGTCACCCTAGATTCCTCACTATGTCTCACCCCTCATATCCAAGCTGTTGCCAAGATATATTTTATTTATTTACTTATTTTATAATTTTATAATGATAGTATTTTTCAAAGGACATGCAAAGATAAGTTTTCAACATTCACCCTTGCAAAACCTTGTGTTCCAAATTTTTCTCCCCTCTCCACTTCTTCCCTCCCATAGACAGCAACTAATCCAGTATAGGTTAAACATGTGCAATTCTTCTAAACGTATTTCCACATTTATCATGCTGCATAAGAAAAATCAGATCACAAGGGAAAAAAAAATGAGAAAGAAAAAAAACCAGCAAACAACAAGAACAAAAAAGGTGAAAATACTATGTTGTGCTCTACATACAGTCCCTATAGTCTTCTCTGGATGCAGATGGCTTTCTTTATCACAAATCTGTTGGAGTTGTCCTGAATCACCTAATTGCTTAAAAGAGCCAAGTCCATCACAGTTGATCATCACATAATCTTGTTGTTGTATACAATGTTCTCTTGGTTCTGCTGACTTTACTCAGCATCAGTTTATGTAAGTCTCTCCAGGCCTCTCTGAAATAATCCTGCTGATCATTTCTTATAGAACAATAATATTCCATAACATTCATATGCCATAATTTATTCAGCAATTTTCTTTTTTTTAAATTAAAGCTTTTTATTTGCAAAACATATGCATAGGTAATTTTTCAACATTGACCCTTACAAAGCTTTCTGTTACAATTTTTTTCCTCCTACCCCCCACTCCCCTAGATGGCAGGAAGTCTAATACATGTTAATTATGTTAAAATATTTGACAGATTGAATATGTGTACACACACACACACACACACACACACACACACACACACACACACACATACAGTTATCTTGCTGTACAAGGAAAAAAACAAACAAACCTGAGAAGGAAAACAGTATAAGTAAACATCAATAGAGAGCATGAAAAATGCTATGTTGTGATCCAGACTCAGATCCCACAGGCCTCTGCCGGGGTGTAGATGGCTTTCTTCATTACTGAACAACTGGAACTGGTTTGAAACATCTCATTGTTGAAGAGAACCATGTCCATCAGAACTAATCATCATATAGTCTTGTTGTTGCCGTGTATAATGATCTCCTGGTTCTTCTCATTTCACTCAGCATCAGTTCATGCAAGTCTCTCCAGGACTCTCTGAAATCATCCTGCTAGTCATTTCTTACAGAACAACAATATTCCATGACATTCATATACCATGAAAAATTATTCAGCCATTCTCCAATTGATGGGCATCCATTGTTTCCAGTTTCTAGCCACTACAAAAAGGGCTGCCACAAAACATTTTTGCACATGTAGGACCCTTTCCTTCCTTTAAGATCTCTTTAGGATACAGACTCAGTAAAGGTCTGGGTATGCACAGTTTGATAGCTCTTTGTGCATAGTTCCAAATTGCTCTCCCAGAATGGTTGGATCAGTTCACAATTCCACCAACAGTGTGTTAGCATTCCAGTTTCCCCACATTCCTTCCAACATTTATCATCTTTTCCTGTTACCTTAGCCAATCTGAGAACCTCAGAGTTTTCATAATTTGAATTTCTCTAATCAGTAGTAATTTAGAGCATTTTTCATATGACTAGAAATGTTGCCAAGTTATATTAATTTTACCTTTGTAACATTTTCCAAATTGATTGCTTCTGTCCTCTGATTGCCCCCATTTTGGTGCAGGCCTTCATCATCTCATGCCATGATTATTGCAGTAGCCCAAGGTAGATCTGCCTGTCTTAACTATTTTTCCACTCCAATACATTCTCCATTCAGCCCATATAAAATGATTTTCTTAAAATGCAGGTCTGATCATGTCACCCTCTTACTCAATGAACTTTGGTGGCTTCTCTATTCCCTCTAGGTTCAAATCCAGAATTCTCTGTTTGGCTTTCAAAACTCTTCTAACCTAGTCCCCTCCTATGATCTAGATCCTCTTGGATCTAGTGACACTAACGTCCTGGCTGTTCCACAAACAAAACAGTCCATTTCTCAGTGCCAGGCTTTCTTTCTGGCTACTGAATTTCTGAAATGCTCTTCCTCCTTCAGTTCAACTAACTTCCCTGGCTTCTTTTACATCTCAATTAAAATCCCACATCCTGCTCTAAGCCTTCCTCAATCCCTTTTAATTTCATTCCCTTCCCGCTATTAATTTATCCTGTATCCAGCTTGCTTTGTTAAATATTTGCTTGTATGTTTTCTGCCCCATTAAATTGTAAGTTCCTTGAGGGCAGGGTCTGTCTGTTACCTCTTTTTGTATTCCTAATGCTTAGCACAGTGCCAGGTGTATAGTTAAGAATTAATAAACATTTATTAAATTAAATTGAATTATAGTTTAAATGAGTAATTGCCAATTTAGAATATACAGTAGTACAACACTTAACTAGCTGATGTTCAAGATAAAGCATGTAAGTAAATGCCAAATGATAAAATATTTATAGCTGCTTAAATAATTATCTTACTTTGTACAGTCAGAGAAAAGTTTGGGTGACTGAATGCAAGTTTTTGTCAGACACGATCTCAGAAGGTGTGCCTAAAAAAACTCCCCCAATCCCTCTGAAATCCAAGACACTAGCCTACACAATTACTATAGTTGGAAGAGGTTAGAGTATTAGTGATTATTTAAAAGTAGACAAAGAAAGGGAAGCAGATCTAATACCTTTAGTTGTTGAAGTGTGACTTTTATATATATTTGTTTACAGGGCATTCTAAGCCTAACTGCCATAATTGCTATTGAAGATTATTAAACAGCAAATAGGAGCATGGCAACAAATCCTCCTGGACAAGGTAATTTGAATCTCTTCCTTTGTATATATGCATAAGGGGAAAGAAACTTAGAATTACTGTAGTGAGGATGAGAATAGGCATGGCAAAATAAAACTTTACATTTAAAACTGATTTAGTATTTTACAAAACTCCTTAAATATTGTGACATTATATTCAACATTATCAATTCCCACTTTTACCTATGGGCTAAGATTTAACTTTATGAATCTTAAGTCCATATTAGAGATAAGATTTGAATCCAGGTCTTCTGTTTGCAAATCCAGCATTCTTTCTATTATTAAGAGAAGATACCTTTGTTATTAGGTAGCATCCAGATCCTTAGTTTTATTACATAATCTTTAAGTTCCCACCTGTGTGGGGTCCTGATTTATTGGGGGTTTTTTTGTTTGTTATTTGTTTTTGGCCTTTCTGTGAATCCCTAGTTCTTGGCTCAGTGCTTGGAACGTAGTAGCTACTATCTATTGTAAATACTATGTATTTAACAAGTGCCCACACTTGATAAATGCTTATTAGGTAACTATTGATAATTGAATCAAATATGCATATTCCCTGCTCTCAATAAAATATATTCTCAAATGGAAATAATTCCTGGAAATAAATTATCTACAGTTTTGATGTCTAATCTTCTTTCCTCTTCCCTCTCCTTCCCCATTTATTATTATTTTTAAAGGAAAATTGATAATTTGGATTTGAAGAGCAAGGGAGAAATAAATAGAGCTTTATAATTGTAATAATTTCTCAGTGCACTTTTTTTACTTATGGAATTTAGGTTCTAATCTAAAAAAAAGACAAATTTCTGCCACTTTAGACTTTTAGTCTGGAATTTCATGAATTAGTTGAGCTTCTCACTTGAATCATTGATTGCTACCTCATATAATTTTCAGGTCTTTATTGAAGCCCTTTAGATTTTAATTTAATTTAATAAATATTTTTAATAATCTGTATCCTTTGTCATCAGGCATTTGGGAGATATTTCAACTTTCTGAATCTAAACTTTAATGTTAGAGTAGACATTCTCAAATTTTGTGTTTTGATAAACCAAAGAGCCCCAGTGAAATGATAGAGAAAAATTGGAAAAGGAGAGTGGTAGGATAGGGATTAGTTTATATGTGAATTTGTTCACCTTTTATTCCCAAACCTTCTCCCCTTTGCTTCTCCCAGACTAGATACCTGGTTCAAGAGCCAGGTACAAGATAATGGGCAAAAAGAAGGAGAGAAAAGGAGCAGGTATAAGGTAAAACTTTCTCTCCTGCTCCTTTTCTTTCAGGGGCCTTTGGGCCTGGTAAAAGTGATATCTGGAACCAAAAATATGGAAATCATTATTCTATTAATGTGAAAGTCAGTATTTATTTGGAGCTGGCTGAAACTCTTATTTCATTTTTGTTATTTTGTAAATTTGACATAGTTATAGAATCATTTATTTGCATTTCAATTTTAAATAGATAGAGTGAAGGAAGGTAGGATTTCATATAGGATGTTCTGTTTTACAGAAAATCATTTGACTTTTTTATTCTATAAATATGTATATCTACTTATCAGTGAATTCTTATGAATACAACAAATTTACTTTTTTTTTTTGTTTTTTTTTTTTTGTTTTTTGCTGAGGCAATTGGGGTTAAGTGACACACAGCTGGGAAGTGTCTGAGACCAGATTTGAACTCAGGTCCTCCTGACTTCAGGGCTCGTTCTCTAACCACTGCGCCACCTAGCTGCCCCAACAAATTTACTTTTTAAAAAAAGATGATTAAATATAGAATCAATCATTTATATTTTTGGACTGCCATGTTCCAGCAATTGATTCATATTGAGTTTTCATTTCAGGCTATTAAAGCCCTTAAGTTTTTTCACATAATTACTATACAGTCATGTCTTCCCCATCATACTTATGAAGTTGATTTTTTAAAAAATAAAGGATAGAGCTTTACTTTTATCCCTAGTCAACTTTATCTTACTGAATTTGGCCCATCATTTTAGCCTTTTAAGATCTTTTGGGATCCTGATTTTTTTAGCCGCTGTAGTTACTTGTATGCCTCAGAATCTTGCAATCTGCAGATTTGATAAACATGCCATGTATGCCTTCATCCAAGTCACAGATATAGTTGTTGAACAGAGCAAGCAATGGCTAGGATCATTTTCCTCCAGATTGACATCAATACATTAATCACTATTCTTTGGTTTGGGTTATAAGGAACTGTGGTGAAAATTAGGAATTTTGAGGAGGGTGCAGAGAAGGGGGTGGAAAAGCTGTTGATTGAAGGGGTTGATTGGAAAACTCATGACAAGATGTGGCAGTTTTCATTCTGCGATCTTGGTGTCTTGTAGATTATGAATGACGATTTAGCTCATGACCACCCCCAGGAAGAAGTCATTCAGTACCAACCAAACTGTTCTCAGAAGGTAATTAAGAAAAATCATCTTGTAATATTGTTTGGAGAAATTATAGGCAGAGCCTAGATAAACTAGTTGAAATTTGGTCAGCTTACCTTTTGTAGAATATCTTGGGTTATTAACAGAGTGGTTAGAAATTTTCTTTGTTGTTAGATCTATAATGAACTTGATGTTTAGGTGAAACTTACTGAAGCATTAATTAGACAATATTTTAATTTACATTTGTTATCAGTACAATTACCATGTGCTATACTGAGGAGTAGCCGTTGTAGTCCTAAACACAGTTAGAAAATTATGTTTCATTTTGGTGTAGGATAGGGAAAATTACTACCTATTACTTTTTTTTTTTTTTTATGAAGAATGATAGTTTAATTAGGAAAAACTATTAAACCTACAGACATTTTAGTACAATTCAGTTTTTGCTACCATTTATCTTTGATGTCAATTTTGTCACCTGATTGCAAGTTTCTTTTGCTTCTCTCTCAACTTTCTCTTGGAATAAACATTGAATTATCTGCAATGTGGAATATTGAGTGGGAAATATTTAATTCCAATTTATTAATCTAGGGTTTTATAGTACCTTGCAATATACATAGCACCAGCACAGCTTGCTCCCTGGCAGTTTCTCCTCATCCTGAACTTCATCAGGGTATGAAAATTAATTTTAACATAAGCCAAAATGAAACTTAGGTAAGAAAAGCAAATCCATTGATGCAAAAAAAGAAACCTGCACTGCATTTTAAAGTCAAATAAAAATAATTTTCATATGTTTATACTTTTTTAAATTAGTAAAAATAATTTATAGTTTCAATTTATTCTCAGTATAGTTGTGGGATTTTGTTGTTGTTGTTTTTAAAATATTCACCCACAGGTCAAAAATAGGTCTTCATAGATTTGTAGTTCCAATTTATTATGACAATACATCTTATGTATACAACAGAATTTAACACAGTACTTGGATTCCAAGCAAAGTGATAAAGAGAGAAGTTTAAGGGATGAGAGACTCCTCACATTTGTTGTACTTCCATTCCATTCCAGATCCATCATTATACAAATCTCAGTTGAATTATTTTCTGAGCTTTTCACTTATTTTGTATAGTTAGATTTTTTTAGATGTGATAATTTTGCTTTTGTTTCTATTGTCATTTTATGTATTCTATTTGATTCTTACTTTTTTTTTTTCTAATTTTCTATTCATAAGAAATCCATTAATTTTACCATCAGTGGCTTGATTCCTATCAAGTTATTCTTTTATTTCTGATTATGGTTTGTTTTTTTTTTTCCCAGTGTTAAAGTATGATTTAATCCATTTAGGATGTCTCTTCAAATATTTTATTCTGTTTTTCACACCTGAATTGCTTCTCTAGTTTTTTCAGTTGCTTCATAGTAATTTTTTTTAATTAATATTTTTCTTAGTTCAGCACATTTTATATTTTGGCTAATTTTGGTTCTTTTTTTTTTTTTTTTTTTTTGTGGAGACTAGGTTAAGACAAAAACCTTAGGGTTACTCATATCCATAATGATTTTTAAAAATATATAAGCAACAAAACCTAGAATTTTTTTTTTTTTTTTTAAGAAAAATGCCTAGTTACCAAGAAAAACAAGGGGTAACATGCAGTTAAAATCTACAGATGCTTGAGAAGGGAAAATTTAAAATTTGAATCTTCTAAGATACATTCTTGTTAAACATGAATGAGGAAAGAATGTTACAAGAAGAAAGACAGATGGCATTCCAAAGGACATTAATCTGGATCACGATAGATTTTACTGGGGAGGACTAAAATCAACTAGAGCAACCAGAATATGATATATATGTCTTTATAGATATATGAAAAATATGAATCATGAACCCAGAAACCCAGCAAGTTGGAAGGGAAGGAGCTCAATATACATGAATCACATATATTTTGAAGGAGACAAAAAGATGTTATTTTCCAAGAACCCCTTGAAAATAAGATAGATTTTGCATTTGAAAGATACATATGTAGAGCAAGTTATACTTTTTAAAATAAAGATAATCTAGTTGGAAATTAGATCCAAAAACTTTCAGAGTAATTTTTTGACTAAGTCCACGAATGTTTTAAATAATTTTTCACCTAAAGATTAGAAAATTAAAGGAGGAAAAAAACACAGTAATTATAAAACAAAGCTAAATTTTGAAAAGAGAGAATCTAGAAGAGACTTACATAGTTAATATAATTGGCAATAAAAGATAAGCCTACAATATTACAATAAAGAAATAGTACTGTATTACCAGTAGTTTATTATTAATTTTTAACACAACCTATCTAATATTTGATGATTCCAACAAAAAAATTAAAAATTAGAGTTGGTAAAAACTAAGCAACTTAGACTTAATAGGCTAAAAAGAAAATAAATTGGGAAGAGCAATAATTATACATTCTTTTTTGAATATATATTTTATTATATGTACTGTCGCAGAAGATTAGGTAAATTTAAAGAACATATTACATTTAAGAGTCATAATAAGTAAAGCAAACATGAATAATAATATGAATAAAATGCATAAATTCATGTAATAACTAAAATAATACCTTGGTGAAAAAGGAAATGATAAAAAATTATGTCAATAATAATGACAATATAGATATTCTACGTTAAAATCTATGAGATTCAAAAATCTCTATTCCTAAGAGTACAATTTATAACTGAAGTCCTATATTACTAATAATATAAAAAAACCTTTGTTGTTTACATTTAAATGTAGAAGAGGAACAAAACAGTACTTTCTCAAAATCCCCAAAAGATTAATAGCTAAAATAAACATTTTAAAGATAAATAAAGCCAAATTTTTTGGGAAAAAAACAATAAAATTCACAAAACTTAGCAAGCATAGTCAGAAAAAGAATAAAGAATGCAAATTACCAAAATTAGAAATGAGAAAGAGGAGAAAAAATAGATCAAGAAAATTATCAGAATTATGGTAATTTAGTTATGCTTACAAATTTCAGAATTTAAAAGGAATGGAAGATCATTTATAAAACACGAAAGTTCATGTAACAGAAAGTAGATTCCTAAATAGAACCATTCAGGAGACATTTAACAATCTATTAAAAGTACCAGAAGATTAAAAGTGCAAGAAGGCACTGAAGATCGCAGTAGAGTTAGCTTGTAGACAGGGTTGTAGTCTCATGCTCATTTTATTAACTATCTTGTGACAGTCACATGCCACAATTATATAATTTAAGTGTTAGAAGATGTTTGAATTAGGTTACCTTATGCCCAACAACTGGCTGCCCAGCCTTTGCTTGAAAACCTTTTTCTAAGGAAGGAGAAGCTATCACCTTTCAAAGTAGCCCCTTTCACTTATGGATAGTTCAGATTGTCAGAAAGTATTTCCTGGTGTCAGCCTTAAATTGATCTCTGCAACTTCCCTTCATTTATTGCTCTTGGTTCTGTTCTCTGGGGCGGAACAGACACATCTAATCCTTTCTTCACTTGGCAGACTTTTTCATAATTGTCATGTCCTCTGAATTGTTCCTTCTTTATACTAGACATATGAAAGGAAGGAAATAAGCATTTATTAAATGCTTTTCATGTGCCAGGCATTGTGCTAAGTGCTTTACAGATACTATCTCATTTAATTTTCATGAAAACTTTATGAGGTAGGTGTTATTATTGTTCCCATTTTACATATGAGGACAACAAGGCATATAGGTTAAGTGACTTGCCCAGGGTCACCCTGCTAATAAGTGTCTAAGGCTAATTTGAACTTGTCTTTCTTACTCTAGATGTAATGCTCCATCTATTATGTCTCCTAAGATCTATAAAGTGCTTAGCACAATGCCTGGCATTCTTCTTTTTAAGATATAATGCCCCAAACTGAACACAGTACTCCAAATGATGGCTGATGAGAACATACTATAATATATCATTTCCCCTTCCTCAAAGCTATGCCTCTTTTAATCCTGTCCAAAATTGAATCAACTTTTTTTTTTTTTTGTTTGCTACATCACACTGCTAATTCATTTTGAGCATATAGTCCACTAAGATCCTCAGTTTTTATCAGAACAATTACTTCTTAACAAATGTCTCTTCTGGAGTTGATTTTTTTGTACCAAGTATAAGAATTTTTATTTATTTCTCTTGAATTTCATCTGGTTGGATTCAACCCAGTGCTCTTAGGATTCTAGGATCTTACTTCTTTTATCTGCTGTGTGAGCTTTCCCTCCCAACTTAGTGTCATCTGTAAATTTGATTAGCATTCTATTAAAATTCTAAACAGCATAGATCCCTGAGTACTCCTCAGAAAACTTTCATATTGATTTTGGTCTACTCACAACTACTTTTTGAGTCCAACTATTCAACCAGTTTTGAATCCATCTAATTAATCCATATTCTGTCATCGACTCTGTAAGATTAGTATGACACACTTTATTGAAAGTTTTTCTAAAATGTAGGTAAATTCTTTTCTACAGCATTTCTTTCATCTGCTAGTTTAGATTTAACTTTTCTATAAAGAGGAAATATAAGTTAGTTTGGCCTGACTTGATGAAGCTGTTAAATTTTTTAAACTACTTTCTTTTTCTAAATATTTGCCAACAATCTCTTTACTGATCTGTCGTAGAATTTTTTTAGGAATTGAAGTCAAATTCACTGGTCTATAATGTGCAGACTTGGTTTTATTTCCTAATATTTGCTCTTCATTTTAAAAGTACCTCTTCAGTTTTCTGTGATCTTGGAAATCCCATGGATAGTCACTCAGCAGTCATACTTGCTCGTACTTTCAGGACCCAATGATGTAGTTCATATGGTCCTAGTTCCTTACTTTTATCTTGGATATCAACTCTGACATTCATTTTAGTCCTGACTTTTTTAGTGTAAAAGTCTTTCTCCTTTGAAGAGAATATAAGAACAAAATAAGAATTGATCAGCTTGCTCTAAGTCTCTGTTGCTTGGAAACATCATTCTATCCACTTGATGTAAAAGTGTCTGCCATTGAAAATGCCTTTAAAGATTTTTATATCAACATCCTATTAATAGAATTAGGTACAGTCCTAAAAATCCATGTGAAAATTATTGGGGCAAAATATCCAGTAGAACTCTGAAAAAGAGCAATGATGGCGATGAAATTGTCTTCTAGGTATTCGAGGACATATTCCAGGAAGATGTCAAGAAGTTCAGGTCACTCAACATTAAGTTCCTACTTTGGTTTAGGTACTATGCTAGTGGTGTTTGGGGATACAAAGACAAAAAAAGAGATGATCTTCAAGAAGCCTATATTCCAATGAAAAAAATTGTTACCAGGAAAAAAAACACAAAAATCAAAAGAAAAAAAAACACAAAAAAATATGGACAGACCTAAGGTATATAAGATGTTAGTGTTAGGTAAGTTCATGATTTGAGTTATGGAGTTATTCAATGGAAAAACTATGGGAAAATTGTAGTACTGCATGGCAAAAAGTGGATCTGGATCTATATTTCAATATATACTATTAATGATCGATAATATAAATATAATGAGAAAATCTTAACAAAATGTTAAAAATGAATAATATCTCAATTTTAGAAAAGAGAAAAGTTTTTTTTATTAAATAAATGAAAGAGTTTTGGGAGGTTAAAAATCAGTTTTTTATTATACATATGAAAACATGTATACATATATATACACACACACATTGTTTTATTATACATATGAAAACATCTCTTTTGCATTACCCAAACTGTCAAATGTGTTTATGATATTATCACTGTGGATGTTCCTTGCTCATGCAGTTCAGCTTTTCGCCATGTCCTCCCATAAGTTCAGTAGTAGATGTCTACCTCTTTTACTTTCTCTTGATGTTGTGAAGATACTTGTGAAGCACACGTGCAGTTCAACAGTTATTCCTTATTCTCATCTGAATAGCTGATATTCTTTTTTATTCATACATTTGTTATTCTTTTCACTAGATCTTCATAGTTACTTGTTCTATAGTCTGCTCCTGCTCATTTTGATCTTTTTCATTACCCTCTTAGTGATACTAAATTTTAATTCTTCAGAGATAGTAGTATTCCATGATTTGGCTGTCATACAAATAATGGTTTAAAAAGATGAACCTTTGTTTCAGAAAGAAATTTGGAGTCATTAAATTATCCCTGCATTTTCCATAGGCCTGCTCTTTTTCTCCTGTTTAATGCTGGACCCAGTTGTGCATTTTGTACAACAAAAAGAAAATTTTTTAAATTGTGAAGAAATATTGAGGAAAATATTTTCTTTTTTTTTCCTTTTTCTTTTTTTTTAAATTAAAGCTTTTTATTTTCAAAATGTGTGCATAGATAATTTTCAATATTAACCCTTGCGTTGCAACTTCCCTTCTTTCCCCACTCCCCCCCTAGATGACAGGTAATCTAATATATACATATATAATATTAAATGTGGTAGAAATGTATGTTAAATCCAATATATGCATACATATTTACACAATTATCATGCTGCACAAGAAAAATCAAATCAAACAGGAAAAAAATAAGAAAATAAAAAGCAACAACAAAAAGAGTGAAAATGCTATATTGTGAACCACACTCAGTTCCCACAGGCCTCTCTCTGGGTGTATATGGCTTTCTTCATCACTGAACAATTGGAACTGGTCTGATTCATCTCAATGTTGAAGAGAGCCATGTCATCAGAATTGATCATCATATAATCTTGTTGCCATGTACAATGATCTGCTCATTTCATTTAGCATCAGTTCATGTAAGTCTTTTCAGACCTCTCTGAATTCATCCTGCTGATTGTTTTTTATAGAACAATAATATTCCATAACATTCATATGCTGTAACTTATTCAGCCATTCTCAAACTGATAAGCATTCACTCAGTTTCCAGTTTCTTGCCACTACAATAAGGTCTGCCACAAACATTTTTGCATAGGTGGGTCCCTTTCCTTTTATAATGTTAAAGAGATTTTTCAAAAGAATGGAATTACTCAGTCTTTGGACCTCTTTCTTTTTTTAAAAAAAAATGGTATTTCGTTTTCCAAGTACATATAAAGATAGTTTGCAGTATTCATTTTTACGAAACTTTGTGTTCCAAATTTTTCCCCCTTCCTCTCTTACCTTCCTTCCCTTGAGGAAAATATTTTCAATAAATAAAGATCTATTATCCAGACTTTATAAGGAATTGATAAGGTATATTTAGGTATGTGTGTGTGTGTTTATATGCATAAGAATTACAGATACAACCCATTAGGAAAATGGTCAAATACTGTGAACAGATAATTTTTGAAACAATCTGGCTTTGTACTTTGAATGTCATAAAATCAATCTGCCTTTACCAGTGCACACTAACAACTCTTATCTAACTTCATAACATGGACCTAAAACTGTTGTTAAAAAATTACAAAAATAATGCTTGAACTTAGGACTCCTTTGTCTCCAGGGCGGTCTCCATTCATTCTACCAATGTTCTATTATGGTATAAAATATAACAAAAAGGAAGGATAGAAGAATTATGGAATGTCTTATATGGAATGAAAGAAAATGACATAAAAACAGCATATATAATGACTACTCAATGTGAACAAAGTCAATAAAGTTTTATAAGTACACAGCCAGATTGGTAAATAAGAACAGAACATATTGTTAAAAAGCATGCTAATAGGATCTTTATCTTTTTTTTAATCAAAATGTCATTAGTTCAAATATTAGGTTTAAATGGAAAATTTGTCCTGTTTTTGGTCCAATTATTGCATGTTAGTATTTATTAGGAATTTATGTTTAGATTTTTTTTTCTTGTAGATCCGACTTTTCTTGCACAGCAAGATAACTGTAAAAATATGTATATACATATTCGATTTGTTAAGTATTTTAATATAATTAACATGTAGTGGACTTCCTGCCATCTAGGGGAGGGGTGGGGACTAGGGGGGGGGAAATTTGTAACAGAAAGCTTTGCAAGGGTCAGTGTTGAAAAATTACCCATACATATGTTTTGCAAAAAAAAAGCTTTAATTAAAAAAAAAAGGAATTTATGTTTATTTAAGTTTATATTTAACAGAGCATTTGTTTAGTTTTTGTTCTTTAGTCATTAGTTACCTAAGAATACTTTCAGTGAACTGCTACTCATAACCAGCAGGGGGAGCCTATGCTACATTTTTGTAGAACTAGAAAATTTTTTAAAATGAGCTTTTGCTTTTATTACAAGCATATAATATTAATTGGCAAAACACTGAATACAAGTTTTTCTATAACAAAATCAAAATGTTAAGCAATATTCCAAAAGGGTTTTTAGATAAAAAACTAGTTACTAAGAATACAAAAACTACACAGCAAAACAAAACAAAAAATATACTTAGAAAATATTTTTATAAATTTATTATTTATCAAGGTCTTTAACAAGTTGTACCTTATTTGTTTTAATATACTAAACTGTTTTTGTATAGGAAGTTTTATGGTGAATTAATTTGAACAAATTTGTTTTTGTATCCCTAACAGCATATAGTAGATTAGGTGCTTAATAAATGTTTATTGATTGATTGACTAAATATTCTACCTCTTTTGAAAATTATTTTCATCTCATTCTATGTGCTGATAAATCAATTACATGATTTTTATTTTATTTTGTTTTTTATAGAATTATTCATTATGTTTTGTTTTGGAATGAAACTCTATCTGTATTACTGACTCTACTTACCAGCATGTAACAGCAGGGCCTTCCTGATTTTTTTTTTAATCAATTAATATGTTAAAGTTTGAATGTAAATTTATATGTCTGCTGCCCTGATGAAATTTCTGTTTCATAATTATATTCAACTATCAAAATTCCTACTGTCGTTTTGTTTTGTTTTGTTTTTGCTTTGTCTTTCCCTCAAAAGTATTTCTTGAATATCTGCTACATAGCCAGAACAGCATTGAAATCTATGGAATACAAAACATAACTTATCTTTTCCTCAAAATTCATTCCTCTTCCAGATTTCTCTCTTTCGGTCAAGTTTATACCAGTATTTTTTTCAGTTTCCCAGGTTATTTACTCCAGAATTATCCTTGACTTTTCATTTTATCTCATCTCACGCATTCAGTTAATTGCCAAATTTGCCACTTCTATCTTTATAGTATCTCTCCCCTTCTTACCACTTCTCTCTACTCACATAGCCACCATCTTAGTTGAGGGCTTTATCATTTTGTCCTAATAAAGTAACTCCTAGTTGGTCTTCCTGTTTCAAGTGTCTTTTCACTTCAGTTTCCACTCAGTTGCCAAAGTGATTTTTAAAAATTATTATTAAAGCTGCTTATTTGCAAAACATATGCATGGGTAATTTTTCAACACTGACCCTTGCAAAGCCTTCTGTTCCAAATTTTTCTCTCCTCCTTATCCCCTCCCCTAGATACATGTTAACTATGTTAAAATGTATGAAAAATCCAATATATGTATACATATTTATACCGTTATCTTGCTGTACAAGAAAAAAAAAAACCTGAAAAGGAAAACAAAATGCAAGCAGACATCAACAGAAAGCGTGAAAATGCTAAGTTGAGGTCCCACAGGCTTCTCTCTGGGTGTATATGGCTTTCTTCATCACTGAACAATTGGAACTGGTTTGAATCATCTTGTTGAAAAGAGCCATGTCCGTCAGAATTGATCATCCTATAGTTTTGTTGTTGCCATTGTATAATGATCTTCTAGTTCTGCTCATTTCACTCAGCATCAGTTCATGCAAGTCTCTCCAGGCCTCTCTGAAATCATCCTGCTGGTCATTTCTTATAGAACAATAATATTCCATGACTTTACCATATACCATAATTTATTCAGCCATTCTCCAATTGATGGGCATCCATTCAGTTTCCAGTTTCTTGCCATTACAAAAAGGGCTGTAACAAACATTCTTGCACATGTGGGTCCCTTTCCTTCCTTTAAGATCTCTTTGGGATATAAGGCCAATACAGACACTGCTGGGTCAAAGGGTATGCAGAGTTTGATAACTTTTTGAGCATAGCTCCAAATTGCTCTCCAGAATGGTTGGATCTGTTCACAGTTCCACTAGCAATGTATCAGTGTCCCAGTTTTCCCACATCCCCTCCAACATTCATCATTATCTTTTCCTGCCATTTTGGCCAATCTGATAGGTGTATAGTGGTATCTCAGAGCTATCTTAATTTGCATTTCTCTGATCAATAGTGATTTGGAGCACCTTTTCATATGACTAGAAATAGTTTTAATTTCTTCATCTGAAAATTTTCTGTTCATACAAAGTGATTTTTTTAAGCTTAGGCCCGTGTCACTCCATACTCATTAAACTTCAATGGCTCCCTATTGCCTCTAATAAAATGTAAATTATAATATATATATATATAATATGTATTATATAAACATATATATATAATATGCCATATATAAGATATATAGATAAAATATAAAGTTTTTTATTTTTCTTTTAAAACCAACCTAGTCCTACTACATTTCAACACATATAACCTTTTTTACATTACTCCTCTTTCTGTACTTTGTGATCCATTCAAAACTGTCCTCTGTTTCTTACACATGACATTCTATCTCCTATTTTTATGCTTTAGCATTAGTCATTCTCCAACGCTTCCCCCCAAAAAAATCTGCTTTCTCCTCATCTTTATATCATCATACTTCTTTTCTTCCCAAATACAACTTAGTTTTTACATCAAGCCTTTCATGAATTCCCTCAATTTCTAAGTGCTCTTCTTTCGTAATTATCTTGTATTTGTTCTCTTTATATTCTGTATCTACTTACGTCTGTAATTTTCTCTTTCCCATTAGGATGTATGCACCTTAAGAATAGGGATTGTTTCATTCTTTATATTTGTTGGATCATCCTTGTGATTAACAAATGCTTGTTGATTTTTTTCCCTCCATGCTTCAGAAGGCCGTCCTTGCCTCCTCAGCCATGCTGAGATCTGGGGCCACCTGGCACACATTTGGCATTGCAAAATGACTCTAGGGTATTTTGTAGAAATCTACCATAATAGTTTGAGAACTGGAGAATGATTTAGGAAAACCATATTCTTAGGAGTGGTTAGAGAAGGTGGGGGTAATTGGTGGAAGGCCTTGTCCTAGACGCTTCTGGATTTTGACCCCAAGGATTTATATTACCTGGCTAGGATGCTGCAGGGGGGGAGATTCCTGCTTTAGTTATGTTGATGAACTAAATGAATTTTAATGTTTCATCTCAGCCTTAAAATTCTATGATGATGAAAATGATTCTTTTGACTTCTCCATTGATGGGGTTATCTTCTTTTCTGCTTCTTTTGGCAGAACCAAATCAGAATTCTCTCATCTTACAACTTTTTTGGAGTAATTTGCAATTTCTAAGGAAGCCTAGAATAAAATACTTTACTCCTGGTTAACTTTAGACTCCTAAGCTGTGAGTGTAGTTTGCTGTGACCCTAGTCTGCCATGATAACCATCTGTAATACCTCCAGTAATATTGAGAGCCTTTCAAACAGCCCCTGAATAGTTTTAATTATTTGATTTTATGTGGCAAACAAATGGAAATTGGATAGGATGGTAGCTCTTAGAAAAGGAAACTTCTATATAATGTGTTGTTTTTGATGAAATTGTTTATTATACAATCATAGGTGTACATGGTAGTAGATAATTAACACGAATGCAATCAGTCTGTGAATTAATTTTAGATTCTGGTTCATGACAATTTTTAGGAAAGACTTCTTGAGTACAAAACAATGATGCTGGGGCTTCTTGATATGGTAGAGGCTAGAACTTCCCTTTATGTCTGATCCAGGACCTGTAGCAAAAATGTTATTGGTTTTAGTGTCAAAGACCTGAAATAAAGTTGTGATTTTTGAGTACTGCTTGGTGTGTGACCAGGTGCAAACCTCTCAGGCTGTTCCCTAATCTGTAAAATGGGGGTAATAGTATTTGTACATAGTATTGTTATGAGGATAAATAAATACATAATACTTTATATCAGTATCAGCTATTTTTATTATAACAGTATTTTCTTAATTCTTATTGAATCACTTTTAAAGCCACCATGGAGTCAAATACTCCAAGCCATTTTGAAGTCCAGAAGACATAGTATTCAGGCCTTTGCTATGTATCATAATAACTTGAAAATTTTTCATTTAGTATTTTTTTCTGCCAGTACAACAGAATTTTTGTAATTCGATGATCTCATCAGGGTGGATTATTTTGTTTTCTAATATGTATCAGAATTTTATATGCTATCTTATCTTGTGTGATTCTTGAATGTATCTTTCCTTGAGTCATCCATTAGTGATTCAACTAGTCCAAGTTCTATCCAGGGACTTTTCATTGTCTTTCATTCTTATTACATTATTACCCCATTTCTTTTTCCTTCATACATGTCCTCAGTAATTCTTTTTATACTACACATTGAGGACAAATCAATGACTTGAATTTCTACAAATGAAAGAAAGATTATTATAATTTTTAATTCTTTGTATTTGTATAACAATTTATCTCTTCAGAAAGGGGAATGAAAAGACCAAAGAAAATCTGAAATTAGGGGAACTGGTGGGAGATAAATTATTATTGATTAGTAAAAACAATGATATAGATTTCTGGGAAAAAACTGATTTGTAGCTCTCAGGTTAAAATGAATGTCATAGGATTCTGAGCTGCAAAGAGACCTTGGAAAACATCTGTTATGGTATTATTTTATGGTTGAGGAAATTAAGGAAACCTTATTTTAAGGTTGAGATTAAGTGACTTGAAGGAAACTGGGTCACTGGAAAGTGAAAGTAATGTGGAAATAAAAATACTACAAAGATTAGGCATTTTTCTGTGCTTATATTTATAAGAAAAAAATAAAAAAATAAATATTTTTCTGACTTTACTTTGGGATGGAAGGAAATCAGTGCTTAAACATTCAGTGGATATAGAATATTAAAAATAATCTCAAATCTCTAAAAACAGTATATCCCCTTCTATTTCTTCTTCCTTTTCTGTTTATTTCTATCTATGCATGAAAACAAATATCTCTTATGATACACTTAAATTGATTGCATTTGATATGTGTGGTATTTACACCAAAAATCTCCAACTACACTTAGTTAAATATATGATATAAACTTTTTGAAAGCGAACAGTTAAACTAATGGAATTCTATAATATTATTTATGCATTTTACACAGTGAAGTAGAAAATTCATACATGTTGAATTAAGTTTTATTAATGGCATTGATATTTAATATAAAATGAAATTTTAGGTCTATTCAGAGTTAATGTGTCAAAGGTGGCATTTCCAAATAAAACATAGACTAGAATTCTGGTGTGGAATCATTTATCTTCCTTTAACCAGAGGCCTTTCTTTAGTCTGTTTTGAAAAACTTATTTTCTGTGTTGAGACATTTTCTGTTAAGGTTATCATTCAGTGAATGTGGATACTGGGAGTATGTGGTTATTCGCTGGAAACTGGGATCACTCTTTTGGCAGAGAGAACTATGATTCAGTGTGCAAGCTAACTTTTCAGGTTTGATAGTACCTGTCTCTGAACGCTATTCTAATCCCTACCTCCCTCCTCATCAATTTTCACTTTGAGGGCAACTTAGTCTCACCTGCAGACAGCTTTTATTATCATAAGCTCACCCTTCTATTTGATTGTTTCTTGGTTTCACATTTATATTCTACTGCTATCCCTGTCACCCCACTCCTCCCTAGTAATGGATGCATTTATACCGAGAGACCTGTTTCCTACTATGTATATTCTACCAGTTATAAACATCTTGTTCTTTTGTTACTTGATGGGTGATTAATAGTTATGGGAGTTGGAAGCCCTCAGTTTCAGCACACAAAAAGTCTTTAGACTTTTTCAATACTTATTTAAATCAGTATCCCAGAGTTTTTAAACACATCAGAGAATAAGAATTATTGCAGTGAAAATGACCAAATGACCATGTTGTGTAGTACCAGTGTTTCTTGACAAGTCAGAGAATAAGGATTATTACTGCAAAAATGTCCAAGGTATAGTTTTTCCAGATCTTAGAATAGTTTCCTGAAATGCAGATTTCTTTTTTTTTTTTTGTTAAAGCTTTTTATTTGCATAACATATGAATGAGTAGTTCCTCAACATTGATCTTTACAAAGCTTTCCGTTACAAATTATCCCCCCAGTCCCTTCCCCTCCCCTAGATGGCAGGAAGTCCACTACATGTTAATTGTATTAAAATACTTGACAAGTAGAATATATGTATATATACTGAAATGCAGATTTCTAAACAAAATTAAAATGTAACTAAATCTTATAAAAATTGACTCTCTAATCCATTCTTTCACTTGTCTATTTCCACTGATGTTATACTGGCTTAGTCTTTTTATTGCCTCTTGCTTATGCTACTCCAGTAACCTCTTAATTTGACTCTCTGCCTTCAGTGTTTCCTGTATCCATTTCATCTTTTGTGGTTTGTTTTTTTAAACTTGAATGTATTCAGTATCTACGTGGCTTATTTTTTTCTCCCTGTGGAGTAAAGTCCATATTCTGTAGCCTAGTAATTAAACTCAACAATTTGGCCTTAACCCATCTTTACCTTTATCTTTCACCCTCACCCCTTTTGTTTATATAATCAACTGTTAAGTTCTGTCATGTCTACCTTTTGATCATCTCTCCTGTATGCTCCTTTCTCTTTTGTGTCATTACAACCAATTGGTGTAGGCTCTTCATCACCTCTCCCCTTGTCTTAAGTCTCTCTCTACTCCAGTCTGTCCTCTACTCAGTCATCCTCTCCTCTGATCTTCTGGTGAAGCTCTGACCAGAGCATCTCCTTATTTAAGAAATTCAAGGATCAAAGATAAAACCCTCTATTTTTTAAAATCCTTGGTGACCAGGCCCCTTCTTACCTTTCCAGCCTTTCTAGATCTTATATCCCTTTCCCCATGAACTGCTTGATCTAATAACACTGGCCTCCATGTCATTCCTCAAACATGACTCTCCATTTGGCTGTCCCTGAAGTATCTTTTTTTCCCCCTTAATCTGCCTCCTACCTTCTCTGGCTTCCTTCAAATCTTAACTCAGATCCTATCTTCTTCGAGAAGCCTTTCCCTACCCCCATTAACTTTAGGGCTTTCCCTCTGATTCTGCCCCAATATATCCTCTTTATACCTTCTTTGTATATTGTGCTGGTTTGTTGTCTCTTTTTTTAGATTATAAAATCTTGAGAGTAGGGACTGCTTTTTGCCTTTCTTTATATCCTTAGCTTTTGGCACAGGGTCTGACAGATAGTAGATACTTAATAAATCCTATTTGACTTTCCATGGGTGTTAATGTAAAGCATTAGGATTATGACCTTTTTTTGTTTGTTTGTTTGGAAAGAAGTCAGGGTTAAGTGAGTCGTCCAAGGTCATATAAGTAGTATCAGAGACTGGATTTAAACTCAGGTCCTCCATGGTTGATGCTGTATCCATTGTGCCACTTCGCTGTTCCTTGATTCTTATTGTCATTAGCCACCAGCAAACACTCATATAAAGTTAATAGTTCAAATTATTACTCAATTATAAAATTAATTTATGTTTAAAAAACAAAATGAAAAATTAGTTACTAGTTCTAGAATTTCAGAGAATCTAAAAATTTTTTTTTTTTGAAATCTTAACAAAAATCTTTATTATGTATGTCCTGTGAAAGCATAAACTAGCACTATGGAATCTGAAGAGGTATAATGTGGATTTTTGCCCTCAAGTAGTTTACAATTAAGTTGGAAAAGTAAATCATGTACATACTAAATAAGATCCAGTAAGAATGCTGTCATTGTTCCCCTCTGTCTACATTGCTGTGAACTCAGGCAGTTGGAGCTTTATTCCTTTGCCCTTCAACATTAATATACAGTCTAAGAGATAGGACTACACATATATAAAGCGTAGAGGCCTACGGTGCCCCAAAATTTGAAGCTGCGACCTGTATAACTTAAATTATTGACGTAAAAATTTCTTGGCTAGTTCTTGCCAGTTTGAGCTAATTACTTGACTTTTTAGGTCATTACATTTCTTTATGACCAGATCTAAAGAGCAGTGATTAAAAGATTGATGTTCATCTGGAGGGAGTTATCTAATAGAATACTTCAGGGAACTGGCCTTGACATTGTTCTAGTCAGTAATTTATTAGTGACATGAGTGAAGTCATAGTTGCCATGCTGATCAAGGATTTTTTAAAAATAAAATTTTATTGCTACTTTTCTCATTTATATAATTTACATTTTCAAATATATCCTTCCCTTTCCCAGAGAGCCACCCCTTATAATAAAGGATAAAAAAAAAAAAGTTCCATGCTGATCAAGTTTACAAAGACATGAAATAGGGATGGATAATTAATTTATTTGGCAACATAATCAGGATATAAAAATAAATTTTGACAGGCTAAAATGATGATGCAAATTTAATAAAATAAAATCTAATAGGATAAATATGAATTTCTATGACAGAATTCAAAAAATCAGCTGCATAAATACAGAATGGGTGACAAAGAATATATATGTCCAGACAATAAAAAGGTGAAAAAAAACTTGATATTTAAAGGTAGATAAGGGTCAAAATTGATGAACTACAAGGCAAGCTACACAAGAGGTTTCTTGGAAATCTACAACAAAATATTTCCAGAAATTCTCAACCTTTTTATATAGGCAGACAAACATTCAGATAAGTAAATATAAAGTATGTTTTTGGAAGAATGACTAGCTGAGGAAGGGGAAGATGGTGCAAGGGAGTCAGAAAAAACTGTGTAGGATTTGGTACTTGAACCTTAATAGAAACCAGGCCTTTCAGAGGTAAAAATGAAGAAAACATTCTAGGCATGGAGCACAGCCTGTTCAAAGGTACTGGTGACTGCCTGTCTCTGGTGACTTTTTTATGCCATTGGTAATCTGTACTTTTGAGATAAAAATTCCATGATTTGCAGCCATATATAGGATCACTACGTACTAAAGAAATGGACTTTTGCAGCAATATGAGCTGCTTGGGATCATTATGGGTACAGTTTCCTACATGAGACCTAGCCCAATCTCCTTCTCATATTCAAATTAAGCCCATTTTATTGTTCCTATATGGATACTTGTCCAAAGCATTTATACTGATAAATGAATTTAGTAGCTGCCTATCCATGTTGTAATCTGTCCTTTTTTTTTTGGATCTTATTGTGGCTGTTTTGCTTCAGTGAAACTCTTCTAAGTAATGTTGATTTTCAATGTCTTTATGGTTTTCACTTTCCCTTTTTTTTTTCAGAGTTGAGAGCTTGTAATTGCATACCGAGTCTTACTGTAGAGAGATGACATCCTCGCAGTCTCTCAGGCATCTAGGTCTTCTTATTATCTCTCACTCCCATATTTAAGCTGTTGCCAAGATCTGTCAACTTCATGTTTGCAACATCTCCCCAATATCCCCCCTTCTCTTCTCCAACTCTGCTGCCATCTTGGTATAGGCCCTTATTGCCTCACAGCTTGATGAATGCCTGTTGACGGTCTGCTTCCTCAGGTGTCTCCCCACTCCAGTTCATTCTTCATTCTACCACTGAAGTGATTTTCCTAAAATGCAGGCCTTATATCACCCCCCCCACCCCACTACTCAGTAAATTTCAGGGACTTCATATTGCCATCAGGAGTAAATATAAAATGTTCTCGTTGGCTTTTAAAACCTTTTATAATCCACTCTCCAATCTTTCTAGTCTTTTTTTTTTTTACCATATTCCCTACATGTCCTTGTGGATCAAGTGACAGGGTCCTCCTGGCTTTTCCCCAAACAAGACACTCCATCACTTGGCTCTGGGCATTTTCTCTGGCTTTACCTCATATCTGGAATGTGTTTTCCTTCCTCAGCTCCTATTACTGACCTCCCTGGCCTTCTTTAAGTTACCAATTAAAATCCCATACTTCTAGGGAATCTTCCTTAACTCATTTTAATTTCAGTGATATTTCTTTTAAAATTAATTCCTCATTATCCTGTATGTAGCTTCCTTTGTTTATATTTGTATGTTGTCTCCTCCATTAGATTATAAGTTCCTTGAGGGCAGGGATAATCTTTGGCTTCTTTTTTGTATCTCTAATGCTTAGCATAGTGCCTGGCACACAGTAGATGCTTAATAAATGTTTATTGACTATCTTTTCTTCTAATTCATTATTAATTTTGGACCTTTTCCAAACCAGTTGATGATTTGATTGTACATAGATAATTTATTGTTTGTCAGCCATTCATTTGATCTTCTGTAATTATATAGAACGCCTTCCCTGCTTTTTCTTGAAGAAAATATTCATGATTTATAAACCCGAGTCCTGTTTCATTACTTTGTTCTAGATTGTTTTCTGACATAATTTTTACCTTATTTCCCTGTGCTTAATGTATTGAATTCGCAGGATAGTGGGGTGTATTTTGACTTAGAATAGCTACTTTTGTTAAGTTCTCATCTACAAGTGTAAGCATACATTCTTATACATTCTATATACATCTATATAATGTTTGCTTTTTCTTGTGAGCAATGATAAGCATAATGAGCAAATATCCTCTTCTTTAGAAATGAAAAAAACAATTATGTCAGCTTCTTTACTGATCTCTCTGAGGAGAACTTCTGAGCCATCTTTCTATTTTACTGCAACTTTTTTTGATTTTCAGAATGTGAACATAAATGTGGTTCATTGCCTTGAGGCATCTGTCATGGGATCTTTGTCTAACAGCCATTAAAAGAACTAACTGTTAAATTAATGTTTAAAAATGTGTAATTCTAAGCATATTCTGTACCCTTTTCTGCCTGATTGTGACTAGTTCTGTGAAATCCAAAGAAAGATAAACAAGTCTCATGATTGTTGTATATTCTTTTTAATTTTGTGGGTTGCTATAACCAACAAATTCATGTTCTTAACAACTGACTGTTGATTGGCAAGGCAAGTCTTAAGATAGAAAACATAATTTATTTTTGTGTTAGTACTTAAAAGTTTTCCACTTTGAATAGAGCCTGAATTCTACTTGATATAGCCTTGAAAAAGCCCATGGTATAGTAGGTAGAGAACCAGCCTTAAAGTCAGGAAAACTTCAATGATCGTGAATCATTTCCTTTCTTAGTGCCCCAGATGCTCATCTAGGAAGTTTTCCTTACTTGAAAATTTGTTTATACTGATGAAATTAAAGTTCAAGTTAAAAAAAAAAGATAGCACTGAAAATCCAAGTCACCTTTGTGTTGTATAAGGCATCCTATATAATCTAATTTTTGTTAAAATGCAAATTTTTCATTTATTTTTCATTTTTCCACTATTAAACATTAATGTCTCGCAGGTAATAGATTGATTTTTTTTTTTACGAGATTATAAATAGGTGAGTTTGAAGGATAAATACCTATTTAGACAGTACCAGAATATTATTGTTGTTATGTTGTTTAAAGAATTGTAGTCGTTTGTTATGACACTATGAAATCTTTTAAGAAACTAATATTAGTATGGTATATGAATATTATGGAATATTATTGTTCTGTAAGAAACGACCAGCAGGACGATTTCAGAGAGGCCTGGAGAGACTTGCATGGACTGAAGATGAGTGAAAAGAGCAGAACCAGGAGATCATTATACATGGCAACAACAATACTATATGATGATCAATTCTGATGGACATGGCTCTCTTCAACAATAAAATGTTTCAAACCACTTCCAATTGTTCACTGAAGAAAGCTATATACACCAAGAGAGAGGGATGTGAAATGTGGACCACAATGCTCTCGATTGATGTTTGCTTGCATTGTGTTTCTCTGATTTTTCTTTCTTGTAGATACGATTTTTCTTGCATGACAATGATAAGTGTGGAAATATGTATACATATATTCGATTTGTCAAGTATTTTAACATAATTAACATGTAGTAGATATCCTGCCATCTGGATGGGAGGGACTGGGGGTAAAATTTGTAACGGAAAACTTTGTAAAGATCAATGCTGAGGAACTACCTGTACATATGTTATGCAAAAAATAAACAAATAAAGAAAGGAAGAAAGAAAGAGAAAGTTCCTAATATTAGGAATGACTATCAACTTTTTAAGTTTTAAAAATTTTATTGCTAATTCATTGAACTAGTTATAGCATACTTGAGACAAGAAATTGTGGGAGTTTAAAGATAACTATGAATGTAAGCTTTAATGTAAATTTATATAATGATTAAATAGACATTCAAAAAGAGGATAAGTTTTTTGTATGTACTTTTTATCTTAATGATTTCAAATAATATGAAAGCTAACTTTAAACAGTTTACTTATATTTGAGTGTCAAATAATTATTTTTTTGTATGAGCAATACATTAAGCTACATCTGTCTTCAGCACTCCCATTCTGATGAGAATGAAAGAAGGCATGATTCATTTTGACAATTGTAACAATTTTTAATTAATATAATCACTTTGAAAGTGAGGTCTTTAGAATATTTAGTTAGCATACACATAAGCAGCAGTATGGCATAGTAAAGAATGAAGATTTTATATTTAGAAGACAAATTATCCATAAAGGTTTTTGCCTTGCCTGCCAATTGATGATATTGAGATTTTAACCTTAGTCTTTTTGTTTTTTTCTCTGTAAAATGAGAATACTACTTGCTATTATTAGTCTACCTTAAAATTTTATTAATATCAAAATATTATATGAAGCATTTTTTAACTTTAGTATGCTATATTAATATTAAATATTATTTCACAATTAAATTTTGAAACAATAGTCATAGCTAAGAAGGTAGTCTCCGTTGGATTTAAAATGGAATAATTTTGTGAAAATAATATTGTTTTTAGAAAGTAATACTTTTATGTCATGATTAAATTTCCAATTTACTATGTTTCTTTAAATATCTGAAGTTTGAAACAACACATAGTAGTTTGAATCTTAAACATAGTTTGATAATTTACATTTTCTGTATCTTCAGAAATTGTGATTCTTAGATTCATATTAACACCTAGAGAAGAGTGCAATGACTAGATTTTAACCTTCTTGAGGTTAAGGATATTATCTTAAGGATTTATCTTTGTACAAAGTAAACTCCATATGTTGATTACTTAATAAATAATTATTAAATTAATGTGATCATTTGAAATATATTGTAAGCCTTCCAGCTGATGTCCTGAAAGTGCTATCTTGAAATTTGTGCAATTAAATGTTTTAGTGGCTAACTGGTCAGTCTTCTTTAAATCTCTTCTTCAGGACATTTTTTCACATGCCTGCCAAATGAACAGGTTTGATTTATGCAATTCTCTTGTTCAGTTACTTTCAATGGAGTCCTAGTCTTGGCCTTTCTTCCTCCTTTCCTTTTCTTTTTCCTTTTCCTTTTCCTTCTCTTTTTCCTTCCTCTTTTCCTTCCCTTCCCCCTTTTCCTTTTGACCCCTTCCCCTTTTCCCCTTTTCTCTTTCCCTTCCCCCTCCCCCTTTCCTCTTTCCTCTGTTGAAATATATTTTCATTCCAATTCCAGAGAGACTCAGAAGATTTTTAGAAATTACTAAGGGATTAAGAGGGCAGCTAGCAACTCCAATAAAATTATAAACAAATTATAAAATTATAATTTGGTTACAGTCCTTATGACTTCATTATAGGAAGTCTTGCTTACCAGTGAAACATGAGCAAAGAAAAGGGAAGGAAATATCAAAGGAACTATTCCATAGTTCAAGTTAGCAGTGGCTCTTTATATTATGTGTGATTTCATGTGTGAAAATTCAACTCTTAAGTAATACTAAACATTTCCTAATCTGCAGTCATGCATAAACACTACTTCACCTCAAACTACTTCCATTATCTTCTGTCTGTACTGGCAGTGGAATCAGATGTTCAGATGAGACCATTAATTGAAATATCTTCAATCAGATCATCTTGCTTTTTCTGATACATATTATCTATTTATATAAGCAAATAAGAAAGATTTCTTCAGCAGTTCCACAGTAGACATTTATTAAGTATTTATCATGTGCAAGGTACCAGGATTATATGGGGGGGGGGGAGAAGTATATCCTTCCCCTAAGGAGCATATACTTTCCATTGAATTGAATATTTTAAATTAATATAGTAAAGTAAGAATAGTATTGCATATGACATTATGTGCAAAAGAGTTATTTCTTTTCTATTAGATGATAAATTACTATTCTATTAGATGCTAAAAATAGGGACAGAATTTTTATTTTTAATGTATTCCTAATTCATTGTACAATATTGCACATTAAAAAATTTAAATTCTTTTTAAAAATAATTTATTTTAAATATTCATTTTTCCACTATAGAAATGTGTTTCACAAGATAGCACTTGTATAGACTATATCTAACTGCCTACCCTCTTCAGAAAAGGAGAGGGAAAAGAAGGAAGAAAGAGAGGGAGAGATGGAGTGAAGAGGGAAGAGAAAAATTTGGAACTCAAAACCTTATAAAAATGAATACTAAAATTTTTTTTGACATGCAACTGTGGAAAAATAAAATACTTTTTTAAAAAATTAAATATTCTTTTTTTTAAAAATGGAGTTCAGAATTTTCTTTCCCTTGTCTGTCCCTTCTTCATCCATTGAGAAAGGAAGCAACGAAATATCAGTTTTTCATGTAAAATCATGCAAAACATGTCCATATTAGCTATGCCGCCCCCCCCCCCAAAAAAAAAGCAAAAAAATAAAGCTTAAAAAAGTATGCCACTATCTACACTTAGACCTTATTAGTTCTTTTTCTGGAGTAAAGATTTTTCATCATAAGCTCTTTGGAATTATTTTGGATCATTGTATGGATCTTAGTACCCAGATCTTTGACATTTGATCATTGTTACAATATTGCCTGTGTACATTATTCTTCTGGTTTTGCTCACTTCATTTTGCATCAGTTCATGTAAGTCTTTAAAGATTTTTCTGACTACATCCTGTTCATCATTTCTTACAGCGTAATAGTATTCCATTGGAATCATATACTACAGTTTGTCCATCCATTTCCTAATTGATAGACATCCCCCATTTCCAGTTCTTTGCCATTACAAAAAGAGCTGTTATAAATATTTTTATACATATAGGTCCTTTTCCTTTTCCTTTTCCTTTGATCTCTTCAGGATATAGACCTAGTAGTGGCTTTGCTGGGTCAATGGGTATTCTTTTTTTTTGTCCGTTTGAACATAGCTCCAGATTACTCTCTTGAATGGTTATACTAGTTCACAACTCTGCAATAAAGCCTTTTTTTCCACAACCTTCGAGCATTTATCTTTTTCCTTTTTCTATTTATGTTAGCCAGTCTGATCGATGGTACCTCCAAGTTGCTTTAATTTTTATTTCTCTAATCAATGGTGATTTGGAGCATTTTTTCTTCTGAAAACTGCCTATTCACTTTTAATTATGCAACCATAGAATTTTAGAATTGGGACAATTCATGGTGCAAACCACAATTTGAAGAGCCCCCTCTTTAACATATCCAATAAATGGTCATCAAGGCTCTGCTTGAAGCCCTCCAAAGAAGAGAAACCCAACATCTTTCAAAGTAGTCCATTCTGCCTTTGGATAATTCTGATTATTAAGAATTTTTTATTCTGGTTATTAAGAAGTTTTCCCCAAAAATATACCTAGACTTTTCTCTTGACAATTTATATCTGTTGTTCCTGATTCTACCTTCAGAAGCTAAACAGAATGAGTATAATTGTTCCTCCATATAATGGACCTTCAGTTATTTGAAAAGGCTATGATATTCTCCAGAGTTTCTCTTCTTCAGGATAAACATGCCTAATTCTTTGCTTTGATCCTTATTTATCAAAAACTCAAGACTTGTCATTATCTTGGTTGTCCTCCTCTAGATGCTCTCTAATTTATCAGTACCCTTAAAATAGCATTCAGAATTTAACATAGTACTCCAGGTATACTTTGTCCAGGACAGAATAAAGATGAACTGATACACAGAACATCTTTCTGATAATGGAAGCAGTGCCGCTTTTAATGCAACTCAAAATCATATTTGCTTTTTTTTCCCCCTGAGGCAATTGGGGTTAAGTGACTTGCCCAGGGTCACACAGCTAGGAAGGAAATGTTAAGTGTCTGAAATCAAATTTGAACTCAGATCTTCCTGACTTCAGGGCTGGTGCTCTATCCACTGCGCCACCTAGCTGCCCCCATATTTGCTTTTTAAAGATTTTGCTGGATCTATTGCCATATAATAGTATTGAATTCATATTGAACTTGCAGTATACTCGGTTATTTAGCCATGCCTCCTCTAGCTAGTACTTGTGAAATTGATTTTTGAACCCATATGGCAATTGCATTTATCTCTATTGAATTTGTTTGTATTAGATTTAGCCCAGGAATCTAATCTTTCAGAATTTTTTTTTAAAATCCTGACTATTGTTTGCTTTTCTTCTTGTGTCATGAATAAATGAATAAAAATAAAAAGTAATAAGCCATTATTATTATGTGCCAGGCACTGCTTAAGTGCTGGAGATAGAAATAAAAGTCCCTGCAAAAGCTCCTGCCCCCAAAGAACTTGTACATTAATGAGAGAAGACAACTAAATGTTGTGAAATAGTAGTTTGGGAGGGATGTTTTGGCCTGGAAAGGCTCAAGGCTTTGGGGTAGAACAATAAAATAGGTAAATAGATGGATACTTTCTTTATTAAAACAATCATGTTGATTTAATTACTGTTGCCTGAGAAAGAGGTATAGTGAATGTCAAGAAAATGGCCAGAGTAATTTTCTCCATTAGTGAGTTCCTGCAACCTCATTTAAGAAAGGATCAGTACCATCTATTCTTATTTTTATCACAGCTCTGCTCCGGATTCTCCAGACTTATTTATGTTGACCCTGCAAGGGTTCTTTCTCTTCTCCCACTTCCCCTGTTTTGCCCCTTTTAATGTATTGCATCTTCTTCCATCCCATATTTTTTTTTATGCTGAGACTTAATATTTTTAAAATGTGGAACTCAAAAATATTGATTAAGATAGAAAACTTCTTCATTTTACTTATTAGTTTTTGTATTTTTCTTCCTGATGGTTTTTAAAAGGCTTTAGGGGGGGGAAATATGATTTGGTGAGATAGCTTTTTCCGTGGTTGCCAGATTTGATGATAATAAATTTGTAAAGCATGCTAAGAATTTTTTGTATAATTTCATATAAATTGAATTACTTGAAAAATCCCAGTTATGAATATTGTTTATGTCCTTTTTATGCAATTTAAAAAATTCTTATTTTCCATATTGGTGTGCTTCAATACTTAATTTCTAAGAACGGTAATTACTTTATTGAAGGTACTCTCTCAAACCATTTTTCTTAAAATTATCTTATGGAAAATTGATACTCTTTATTTAGAGTATCACTAGTTTCCTATGTGGGTGCTTTGCTGGCCATATTTTAATATAGAAACTACTAGAAGCATATTTTTTCCAAATTTCCTATTTTCCTTTTTGATTTGTCTTTTTAATCTCAAAGATTTTCGTTTTTAATCATTTTTTGAGAAAAACGGCTTTTAATTAGATCAATCTAGGTGTAATCTAGTTATAGAAATCTTATTATATGATATCATTCATGGGAATAGCCATGATGATTTTTGCTTTAATCAAACTTGTTATGGAAACTCATATGTTTAATGCTTGTGTTTTAAATGTGGTTTACATGTAATCAGCCCAAATACATGGCTTTAGTCAAGATAATGTTCATTCAGTTCTTATTCATTTTTCCCCACCTAATTCTTCAAGTTTCGCCTAGATATTTATCACCTCAAGGGGTGTGTGTGTGTGTGTGTGTGTGTGTGTGTGTAGTGATGGTAGTGGGATGTTCTTGGTAAAATCATGAATTTAGAACTGGATGGGACTTTAGAGGCCATCAAATTTACCATCCCCCCTTGTTTTACAAATGAGAAGAAGGAAGGCCACTTTACAGATAAAGCAATTAAGGCTGAGAGATGTTAAAGGAGTGCCAAGAGTTATATAACTAGTAAGTGAAGCAGGATTTGTACTCAAGTCTTCCTGATTCCAAGCCCAGCCCTCAATGAACTCTTATTTTTTAAGGAAAGCCTAGTTTAATTATTCTTTAACGTAGAGATCCATTTCTGAGCATTCTAAAAGAAATCAAAGAAATTGTCCACCAAAATATTTTCAACATCATTTTTCTGCAATATCAGTGAAATGGAAACAAATTTATTGACTTGGAATGGCTAAACATGTTGTAGTAAATGAATTTTGTGAGTTATTTACTGTAAGAAGCAATATAAAGACTACATATCTTGTTGATGCAGTATGTAAAGCAATGCCAACAAGATTGACAACAAAAACTAAAATTGAAATTGTGAATAATTTTCTTGTATTATTTATTGCAATATAAGTTTCAAATTTTGTTTCTTTTTTTAATGTATCATATTCTTCTGTGAGACCTATCTATGATCCTTATCTGTCTGCATCCTATCTTGAAGACCTATTGTTTTGGCATGTATAGAATTCATGTATACTTTTAATATTGTTCCATTTTGCTTAATTTTTTCAACGTCTGTTTTTTTTTTTTTGTTGTTGTTGTTGTTGTTCTAAATATGTCATTTTTTTTTTTTTAAGAATCTCCGCTTTTTTGGAGACAGTGTTTATTGCATCTTCTAAGTTTTTATTTATTTTTTTCTTTTTTTAGTGTTCTTTTTAAAAGCTTATTATTTATTTATTTTAGCATCATTTAAAAAAATTTTTTGAGTTCTGAATTCTCACCATCCTTAGTGTTTCCCCACCTGTGAAGAAGGCAAGCAATGTACCATTTGCATGTGAAATCATGTAAAATATATTTTCATATTAGCCAAGTTACAAAAAAAAATTGTGGAAAAAAAAATTATACTTCAATCTAAACTCAGAGTTTGTCAGTTCTCTCCCTGGAGATGTGTAGCATTTTTCACATTGTAATTGTCTTGGATCATTGTCTTGATCAGAGTAGCTAGGTCTTTCGCAGTATATCATTATTACATTATTGCAGTTATTCTCCTGGCTCTGCTCACATGACTATATCAGTTCATATAAATTTTCTCAGGTTTTTCTATTTCCTATTTATCATTTCTTATGGCATAATAGTGTTATATCATAATCATATGCCATAACTTGTTCAACCATTTCCCAATTAATGGCCATCCCCTCAATTTTCAATTCTTTGCCACCGCAAGTAGAGCTTTTGTAAATATTTTTGTACACTAAATCTTTTTCCTTTTTCTCTAATGTCTTTATAATATATTCTAGTGGGTAATGCTGGGTTAAAGGGTATTCACAGTTTTTTGAGCACAATTCCAAATTACTCTTCAGAATGGTTATACTAGTTCACAACTCTTCTAATAGTGCATTAGCGTCCCAATTTTTCCATACTCTTTTCAGCATTTGTTGTTTTCCTTTTATAAAATCCAAAGATCCAAGATCTGGAAGCAAGAACTCAATATTTGACAAAAATTGCTGGGAAAACTGGAAAGTAGATTGGCAGAAATTAGGTACAGGCTAACGTTTCATACCATATACTAATATATAAAGTCAAAATGGGTACACAATTTAGACATAACAAAAGCAAATTAGGGGAACATGGACAATTTTACCTGCCAAATGTATGAATAAGGGAAGAATTTATGATCAAAAAAAGAGATGAGGATAAAAAAAAAAGTAAAATGGATATTTTGATTACATTAAACTAAAGAAACTTTGTACAAACAAAACCAGTGCAGGCAAGATTAGAAAGTAGGAAATTGGAGGAAATTTTTTTTTTTTTACTGGTGGCAGCTAGATAGCGTAGTGGATAGAGCACCAGCCCTGAAGTCAAGAGGACCTGAGACTTGTAACACTTCCTAGCTGTGTGATCCTGGGCAAGTCACTTAACGCCAATTGCCTCAGGGAAAAAAAAAGAGTGAATGTTGAAAACATTGGGGGGGGGAGAGGAATTACAGCAAATTTCTCTGATAAAGAGATCATTTCTCAAATATGTAGGGAATTGAGTAAAATTTACAAAAATAAAAGTTACCCCTCAATTGATAAATAATAAAAGGATTGAAGAGGCAGTTTTCAGAAGAAGAAATCAAAATCTATAGGGTTGTTCATTTTTATGCTTACTGTACTTGTGTACAGAGTGAGTTGCGGATTGTGATTGAAGATGCTAAGTTGATTGTTTCTTCTCTCATATTCTGTTTTGTGGTTTCAACATTAGTTAAATAATATCTGAGAATTCTCCACCTCTCCACTCTATCTCCCCTTTTTAATGTTTTGGGTTAGAAATATTTGTGGAAAATAATATCCACCATCTTGTTGGTCATGTAATCAAAAATCTCCTTTTCTATGTTTTCTGCATGATTGTGGATTTCCATATTGAATAGAGTACTCTAAAAGGTCTTTTTCAGCATAACAGAAAGATTACCTCAAGGTTCCTTTATTGGATATTAGCACATTTTCAGCACTGATTTTCAAATAGTAGTCTACCTTTATTTGGTTATTGATGGATAATAGCATTTGAAAAAAAGTTAATATGCTGTGTTACTTCACCTTTCTAGGCTTCAGATGTCTCATCTATGAAGTATTATGGAAGTCTATGATGTAAATCATTACCTTTTTTTTAATTAAAGCTTTTTATTTATAGAACATATAAATAAGTTTTCTACATTGATCTTTGCAAAACTTTCTGTTGCAAATTTTTCTCTCCTTCCCCCCACCCTCTCCTCTAGATGGCAGATAGTCTAATACATGTTAAACATGTTAAAATATAGGATAAATCTTATATAGGTATACATATCTATACAGTTATTTTGCAGCACAAAAAATCAGATCTAGAAAGAGAAGGAAAAAAACAACCTAAGAAGGAAAACAAAATGCAAGCAAACATTCACAGAAAGAATTAAAATGCTATTTTGTGGTCCACACTCAGTTCCCAAGGCCTCTCTCTGGGATGTATATGACTATCTTCATTGCTGAACAATAGGAATTGGTTTGAATTACCTCATTGTTGAAGAGAACCATGTCCATCAAAATTGATGTAAATCAGTAACTTTTTTCAGTGTCAACTGTTGCCTCCAAATGAATTGTTGGTTTCCTAGAGGTGAGCCAGGCACCATTTAGTTTTAGAGATTTGTTGAAATTGACATTTATTTTATTGTTATAGAGATGAAATAAAGAATCAAGGAAGAACAAAATTGACAGTTTTCAAAGATTTGGGAAATAGGATTGTATTTTACTAACTACTAGAAATCATTTAATATAAAAAATTTTTTATTTGAAAAATAATGAATTCAAATAAAAGAAGCATTTTCATATTAATTGTGGAACAAGAGAGGATTGTACATGAAACTTCAAAGCTATCATATAAAACTTGCTTTTCTTTTCTTTATAAGCTTAAAATAACTTCAACATAAACTTGCAAAGCTCTCCTGCTTGTCTGATTTCTTCTGACCTTACTTTTGTTTTTATTACCACTCTTCCTTCTGCCACTCATTTGGGGGGAAAAATCGTTGTAACAAATATGTACAGTAGAACAAAACAAAATTTCCACATTGGGAATGTCTAAAAATGTATGTTTTGTTCTGCTTCTGTAGTCCATAAGCTCTCTGTCCTGAGTCTTTTGAAACATGGCTGGTCAGGTGGGGAGTAGGGGGGAAAAATTTGTAACAGAAAGCTTTGTAAGGGTTAATGTTGAAGAATTACCCATGCATATGTTTTGCAAATAAAAAGTATTAATAAAAAAAAGAAAAAGAAACATGGCTGGTCATTCCACTGAGAAAGTTAAGTCTTTTCAGAGTTGTCATTATAATGCTGTTACTTATATAAATTGTTCTCCAGTTTCTGTTTACTTCACTTTCACTTCATAAAAATTTTTCCAGGTAAACTGTTCCTTTCATCATTTCTTGTGACACAAATAGGTTGTTGTCATGTCCAACTCTTCCTAACCCCATTTGGGATTTTCTTGACAAAGGCACTGGAGTGGTTTGCTATTTCCTTTTCCAGCTCATTTTATAGATGAGAAAACTGGGGCAAACATGGTTAAGTGACATGGTATGTCTTCCTGACTTCAGGCTTGCCACTGTATCCATTATGCCCCTCCTAGTAATATTATTTACATTAATATACTCTAATTTGTTTAATCATTCCTTAATTGATGGATTCCTCTTAATTTCCTGTTCTTTGTCACTACAAAAAACTTTTTTGATCACTTTAGGGATGGGAAGTAAGTCTAATAGTGATTACATAGAAATCAAAGATACAAAAGGCTTTATTGCTTCCTTGGTGATAAAGCCTTTTAAAAAAAAACATTAACTTGAAGAGGAAAGTTTATGTAGGAGATTAAAGTAGAACAGAGCAGAGTACTATGTGTGTATATATAAAATATATGTCTGTTTTGTTACTGAAATTGGTAAAATTCTCTTAATTTTTTTAATAACATCTTAAAAAAAGAAAACTTAATGCTTGTCTAGGAAAAGCAAAGCCACACACAGTAATAAATTCATCATAATGTCATAAAGAATAGAGGTTTTAATTTCAAAGCTATAGGTGTCCTAGGGTCATAAAATAAGACCAAAATTTTTCTTATTCCTTATTTTCCCTAGGTTTTCAAAATAAGAATCGAGTAGCAATCCTGGCAGAACTAGACAAGGAGAAAAGGAAATTACTTATGCAAAACCAGTCTTCAACAAATCATCCTGGAGCCAGGTATTATGTATACATATTGCATGCTGGTTTATGTCAAAAGTCTGAAGTTATGATCTACTGGAGGTATTGGGATTATTCGCAGAATTGAAAAAATTCTTATTTTTTTAAAGAAAAAATGCTGTGTTCAGCTCTCACATATAAATATATGTTTATATTTTTTCTGAGACAATTGGGGTTAAGTGACTTGTCCAGAATCACACAGTCATGAAGTGTTAAGTCAGGTTTGAAGTCAGGTCCTCCTGACTTCAGGGCTGGTACTCTATCCACTATACCAACTAACTGTCCTAGCTCATAGATTTTTTTTTTTTTTTGGATTGTAGCTAGTTTATTCATTCATTTATTTAATTTTTTTTTTATTAAAGCTTTTTATTTGTATAACATATGTATGGGTAGTTGCCCAGCGTTGATCTTTACAAAGCTTTCCATTACAGATTTTACCCCCAGTCCCCTTCCCTCCCCTAGATGGCAGGAAGTCCACTACGTGGTTAATAATGATAAGATACTTGACAAGTTGTTTTGCAAGAAAAATCCTATCTACAAGAAAAAAAAAATCAGAGAAAGGAAACACAATGCAAACAACCATCATTAGAGAGCATGAAAATGTTATGTTGTGGTCCACTTTTCATATCCCTTTCTCTGGGTGTATATGGCTTTCTTCACTGAACAATTGGAACTGGTTTGAAACATCTCATTGTTGCAGAGAGCCACGTCCATCAGAGTTGATCATCATATAGTCTTGTTGTTGCCGTGTATAACGATCTCCTGGTTCTGCTTGTTTCACTCAGCATCTGTTCATGAAAGTCTCTCCAGGCCTCTCTGAAATCATCCTGCTGGTTGTTTCTTACAGAACAATAATATTCCATAACCTTATTCCTTAATTGATGGATTCCTCTTAATTTCCTATTCTTTGTCACTACAAAAAACTTTTTTGATCACTTTAGGGATGGGAAGTAGGTCTAATAGTAATTACATAGAAATCAAAGATACAAAAGGCTTTACTGCTTCCTTGGTGATAAAGCCTTTTTAAAAAAAACATTAACTTGAAGAGGAAAGTTTATGTAGGAGATTCATATACCATAGTTTATTTAGCCATTCTCCAATTGATGGGCGTCCATTCAGTTTCCAGTTTCTAGCCACTACAAAAAGGGCTGCCACAAACATTCTTGCACATGTGGGGCCCTTTCCTTTCTTTATGATAACTTTTTGAGCATAACTCCAAATTGCTCTCCAGAATGATTGGATCCGTTCACAGTTCCACCAACAATGTATCAGTGTCCCAGCCTTCCCACATCCCCTCCAGCATTCATCATTATCTTTTCCTGTCATTTTAGCCAATCTGACAGGTATGTAGTGAGCTCACAGATTTTTAAAGAATAATTCATAGGGATATTTATACAATCCCCAAATTATGGTTGGTTAAAAAAAAAAAGAAATAAAGTGAGTGATCATTCTGGTTATTTGTTCTTTACCAAATATAGTATTGATTGATTGATAGGTTTCACCTAACAGTTTTGGCATTTTTTAAACACATTCCAGGAATACAGTATTATTGGACTTTTTTTAAACTTAGACAGTTAAACAATGAAAGTTTTTTCCTTCAAAAGAATTTAAAGAAAAGATTATAATATTATTTGCCATTTTACCAGTTTTCTTTTCGAAAGTGTATGGAAATTCAGTTATAGTCACTATAATATAGATTTTTTTTAGGTTTCTGAAAGATGGGTTCTGCTAAGTCATCAGCTTTTCATCTTAATAGATTGCCATCTTCACTACCTAAATATGTCATATTATAAATGCAACTTAATGCATGCACATATAAAAACATGGCTTTATTTTCTTTAAATATTTTTTCTATATGAATATTGTTCTGTCTGAACTATT